>APFE031512366.1:126566-138737 GCA_000404065.3 Pinus taeda | reverse complement strand
ACACTCACAACTCTTGGAGGACTGCCATCTGAATGGTATATATTCAGGACTACTCTTCTCAACAATAACGTAATTCTTGGATTTGAGGAATTAATGGCTAGACGCATTCAAGAAGAAACAAGGATGGAAGAGCAAGAAATGCCCATACTTAAAGGTCATCCCTTTTCCTTTTCTTCTCATACTAAAAGAAGAAACAATTCCAGGGCTAAATTCAAACAAAAGGCTAAACCAAAGGGTGGAAAAAAAGGATGATTTTACAATTGCAATAAAACTGGTCACTATGCAAGGGAGTGCCCTGATAAAAGGGACTCACACTGGGACGATGATCAAAATCCCTCTCAAGGCAATCAAAGGAATGGCAGGCCAAATGTAAAAGAACCACTGAAATCAAGGAAGAGGACAACCATTCAAGAAGGCAAGAAATTCCAGGTATGAATCGAACACTATCGACAATAAGCAAGATGAATATTATCTACCAGCAGCGCTATCTACTACTTCTCCCCCGGACTCGCTGGGAAATTGGCTTATTGATAGTGGTGCCTCAAGGCACTTCACTGGTTACAAAGAAGCTCTCTATAATCTGATAGAGAAGGAAACCAACCTGGAAATGTTTCTTGGAGATAATTCAAAACATCCCGTGAAAGGCGTAGGAGATGTCACTCTTCAATTGAATCAGGGTAATACCATCCACTTACAAGATGTATTATATGTACCTGATGTCAAAAAGAACTTGGTGTCCATTTCGGCAATGGAAGACAAAGGCTACAAGGTGGCCTTCAGCGATGGCAAGGTACGTGTATGGAAAAAGAACTTTAAAGACGCTTTTACTCTTGGGTTTCGAGTTGATTCATTATATCAGGTCGGTGGAAGTCCGTTGGGTGTCATGTCTTGTGACACATCTCTTTAGTCTGAACTATGGCATCGGAGGTTTGCTCACCTTCATTATAAAGCTCTACATGATGTAAGAAAAATGGTGATCGGGATTCCTGAGTTCAGATTAGAGCAAGAAAGTGTATGTCCAGGATGTGCCGAAGGGAAGCTCAAAAGGGGACCATTCCCCTCAAGCCAAGGCAAGACCTCGGATATATTGCAGTTGGTTCACTCAGACATATCCGGTATGATGCCTGTGAACTCCTTGGGAGGATATTTATATTACCTCACTTTTACAGATGATTATTCTCGCAAAACTTGGATATACTTCTTGAAAAAGAAGGATGAAGTGTTCTCCTGGTTTCGATACTTCAAAGCCTTGATCGAGAATCAAACTGAAAAGAATATGAAGATCTTAAGGACTGATAATGGGACTGAATATGAATCCAATGAGTTTCATGACTTTTGCAAAGAGGCTGCCATTAAGAGGGAGACTACTACACAATATACTCCTGAGCAGAATGGTGTGGCGGAAAGGAAGAATCATACAATTGTGGAAGCTGTCTGTGCTATGCTCCACGATCAAAGACTTTCGAAGTTTCTATGTGCCGAAGCTGCAAATACCGCTGTATATGTACAAAACCGATGCCCACATCAAGTATTGGGTTCCAATACTCTCGAAGAAATGTTCACCGGTAAGAAACCTGACATATCTCATTCTAGAATTTTTGGAAGCCCTGTATATTTTCATGTGCCTAAAGAAAAAATGAATAAGCTGGGTGCATCTGGAAAGAAAGGAATCTTCGTGGGCAATAGCAAAAATACTAAGGGCTATAGAATCTATATAGCTGGTCAAAGGGAAGTTGAGATTAGTCATGATGTCACCTTTGATGAAGATATGGCTCTTAGCAAGGTAGACAATCTTCCTACTTTAAGGGGATCTAAAGAAGCTGACACCGGGGAACCGAAGGAAAAGGAAGATGAGACAATGCCCAATGTGGAAGAACCTATGGATCCTATTGATCCTCCTCCGCAAGAGCCTTCCTCTTCTAGGAAGAGGCCTTCATGGCTTAGGGGGACACTTAATGATGCGGAACGACACATTGCACCTCGAGGAACCTTCCGTGAAAGTAAGAAGCCGAACAGGTATCAAGGATACCTGACCATCATGAGCACGATCATCCAAAATGAGCCTTTGTCATTCACAGATGTCGTCAAGCATCATGTATGGAAGGATGTTATGGCCGAGGAATATGAGTCCATTATGCAAAACGATGTTTGGGATGTGGTCCCCAAACCCCAGGACAAAGCAATTGTCACTCCAAAATAGCTTTACAAGATAAGCATGCAGTAGATGGAAGTGCGGAAAAGTATAAGGCTTGTTTTGTCACTCTTGGATTTTCCCAGAAGGAAGGTATAGACTATGACAAGATATTTTCACCTGTTACTCGATATACCACCATCCGCTCGATCATAGCCCTTGCTGCTTCGCAAGGATGGAACCTACATCAAATGGATGTCAAGACTGCGTTCTTACATGGTTCGATCAAAGAGGAGCTCTATGTGGAGCAACCCGAAGGAGTTGAGATTTATGATCGAGAATCTCATGTGTGCAGGTTGAAGAAGGCCCTCTATGGGCTAAAGCAAGCACCCCGAGCATGGTATGAGAGCATCGATAGCTACTTGATGAAGCTGGGATTCACTAGGAGTGACACTGACCCTAACCTTTACTTTAAGGTTATAGATGACAAGCCTCTCATACTGGTGCTATATGTTGATGGCCTCTATCTAACAGGTGCAGACCTCATTCACGAATGTAAGAGGGAGCTGGCTTCTGAGTTTGAGATGAAAGACCTAGGACTTATGCACTATTTCCTAGGACTGAAAGTCTAGCATAAACCAAGGGAGATTTTCCTATCTCAAGGAAAATATGTGATGAATATATTGGAGAGATTCAACATTGTGGACTGCAAGCCCGTAACTACCTCGATGGAGCTTGACTTCAAGAAGTTAAGTAGTAGTGTTGCTGGACCTGTTTTACGAAATGCTACGAAGTATCATCAACTCGTCGAAGAATTAATGTTCTTGGTGAACTCTCGTCCAGATATATGCTTTGCAGTCAACACATTGGGTCAACATATGGTTGAGCCTCACCACTCACATTGGATTGGTGCCAAGAATCTGTTGAGATATCTTCATGGCATATTCACTCATGGGTTGAGATACACTATCGGAGATGTGAGACTACTTGGGTATACTGACACTGATTGGGCAGGCAGTGTGGTGGACCGAAATAGAACTTTTGGGTGTTGTTTCTCTTTGGGATCTACCTCGATATCCTGGATGAGCAGAAAGCAGAAGTCGGTGGCTTTGAGCATTGTCGAGGCAGATTACATTGCTGCTAGCATGGCCTCCTGTGAGGCAGTCTGGTTGTGAAAGCTCTTCAGTGAGCTGTTTGGATTAACATTGGATACCACCGTGATTCTGTGTGACAACCAGATTGGGATCTGTTTATCAAAGAATTTCGTATTTCATGATCGCTCCAAGCATATCGATATCAAGTACCACTATATTCAAGATATGGTGTAGCGAGGAGGAGCAATAAGGCTCCAACATATCAGTACAGATGAATAGGTTGCCGACATTTTAACAAAGCCCCTAGGAAAGGTCAAATTCTTGACTTTCTAAGAACGACTTGGTGTCATTCAGAGACCCTCTTATGAGGGTCGAGTATGATGTATTGATCTCTGGGAGCTCCAGGGGGCGCGGGGTACTTCTTGGAGCGACATGTGACCATAGGGCGACTCACCATCCCCTGGTGGTGCTCTATATACAGGGTAAAGGTTCAACCTTCCCCTGTGACACCCCGTGGCGACTGTGGAACATGATGATTAGTTCTCCTGTGGGACAAGATGATTCGTTCTCTGTGGTGATTGTGGAGCACGATGATTAGTTCTCTTGTGGGCCAGGATGATTCGTTCTCCATGGCGACTATGGAACAGGATGATTAGTTCTCCTGTATACCCGGATGATTAGTTCTCTGTGGCATCCACTGGACAGGATGATTCGTTCTCATGTGGATAGGGTGATTAGTTCTCCTGTCGAGGCATCCTACCCATGCAGTCTGGGACTCATGGGAAGTACCTCTCATCTGATCAATGAGCAGGGAAATGAGGATAGGAACCATAATAGTACTATCGATAGATGCATTGTTGTATCTACTGTACTCCCTATGCTAGGATGACCTCCATTGATCTGGGATTAATGATACTGAACTGGGATCTGGGATCAGTGAGAGTGGTTCACACTCTAAGACTGACTTCGGGTCAGTGGAGGATGGTATGATACATCCTCGATCATTTCTTCTTCTTTATAGTTCAAGCAAAGAAGAGTAGAGTAAAGCAGAGCAGAGTAGAGTGGGATTAAGCTGTACAGGACAGTGCATTTGATGGATGGATAGTAGCGACAGTCTGACGGATTGCAGACGAAGTTCTCCCTAGTTGAGAGGGAGTGTAAAATTGGCCTAGGAACAAACTCCATGTGGATTACCTTATTTATGGTTTCTGATATTTTTCCTAGATTCCTCTCATTGAGAGGTGTAGGATTGATCTAAAGATCATCCGACTCCGATAAGTATTTATGGAGATATGAATTTATTTTGATTATGGACAAATTGTCAAGGCCGGCCAGCAAACTTATGTAGGCTCATAAGCCCAACAGTCACGTCTATTCATCCTCAACATTTGCATATAAATACAAGGAGCATTCTCCTAATTTGGACAATTCAATTCACTCATCTTCTCTCTCTCTCCTATGCATAAAAGGAGCCTCTTTCTCTCTCTCACACGTGTGGCTAAAAGGAAGATGTCTTAGGGCAAGGAAGACACAGAAAGAAGGACGCTAGGGCAACAGGTCATCTCTTTGACCAGCGTTGACCTTCCAAAAATGCAGATTGGGTGTGGTTGCCTCTCCTAGGTAGGCCGCAATTTTTGGCACGAAAACCAAGGTGATATGACCTCTGGTTTGACCGGTGTTGACTGCCCTAGTTTAGGGTTGCAGTTGCCTTCAAAAATCTACAAATTGACTATACTTTTGGGGATGTTCAAGGGTTGTTTCTTCAGGCTGTTCAAGGACAAGTTGACTAGAAATTGACCAAGCATTTTAGAGGTCAATTTCAGCTAGTTTGACCAAGTTTGACTTTCTTGATCTAGGGTTCATTGCTACTAATATAAAATTACACAATTCAGATTTTGTACTATTTCTCTCTGCTGAAATATTGAAGATAAAAGAAGATTTGATCAAAGAGTTTCCCCACATTGGGGTTTGTCCTTGGCTAGCCGCCACATCTTGTGTCTCTTGTCTTGGCTTGTTTTTTGTTGATCATTTAATGTTCTATTTGCACTTTACTTAGAAAAATAAGTAAACTACTCTACGCATAGAACATACCATAATTTAACAAAGTCTTCTCACCCACTAGCCAGATGGGTGGCAATCCCAACAAGCCCAACTTGTGGGTAGCATGCATACTAGGGTATACTTAGTAGGGGGGTGTTGATTTGCGGTAGCATCGGATGTGCTCTAGCCACAAAAATTGGTGGAGAGGCTATAGCACGAGGTCTCCAAGACCCAGAAATGGTTTGGGTAGAACCTAACCAGTTTGAGAGATATTAAAATAGTTAAGATTTTTAATGGAGTTCCTAAGTCTAAGCTTAGGAAAAATAAAATATTAATGTGAATTAATATAAAACTGAGTTAGGATGGTCCAAAAGTCATGGATCAAGCCAAATCTAATATTAGTCGTTGATTAGAGAGTTAATCTTGGTTGTTGATGGACCAACGAGAAAAGTATAACAGGAGGCTTGAGGGTCAGTTAGAGAACACACACAGAGATCAAGAACTCGATTTTCTAGGGCAGGGTTTGCTGAGGAAATTAAGTGACTAGTCAAAGTTGCAGCTGAGGAGTAGTGAATACATAGCAGAGAGGCAGAGTCAATGCCGTAAAGATCAGCGCAGAAGCCAGGAGAGGTTGATGCAGAGCCAACAAGAGGCCAAACAGAGGTAGCCAGAGGCCACATAGAGGCAGCCAGGAGCTGTGCAGAGCCAAGGAGGGCCAGCGTGTGAGACACAGGGGCTCTAGAGGCTAACACATAGCTTCGAGAGGCTGACGTTGGGCCAGATAGGCTTACACTAGGCCAAAAAGGTTGACGTGGGCCTTCAAGGTAGCGTTGGGAGATTTTCGAGGGATAGATTGGAGTTGGAGAGCTAGATAGGGTGATGCAATCCCTATCAGGGTGACACAGAGTAGCAGAAGTTGTATTGTTGTTGTGGGATCATTCATCTGATGATTTAGCTGGAATATCTATCTCCAATTGAGAGGGACTACTGTCGAGGGAATTCTCTGTTGGATGAGCCATTTCTAGAACCCTGGTTGTGTTCTGAAATTGCATAATAATAAAACCCTTTGAATAACTACACTGTTTTTCCGCATTGGGCTTTTTTCAGGGACATTAATCCAAAAACAATGGTGTCACTTGTGTGCTTATTTCTTTCAGTTGATGATTTGTATGTGTTGATACTGTACTTCTATTTATTTTCAGTATTTACATGGTAAATAACTTGTTAAGTAATTGAACAAGTAGGAAGAAATAAATCAGATAGTACAGGAATAATTTCTAACGGTTAGAAATTCCAACATGGTATCAGAGCGTGGTTTCAGATCACGGGATAACTGAAGGCATCAATCAAGCAGAGCAATAGCGGCGGAAACAGCTGTCCCAAGTGACAGAAGTTGTTCCTAGCAAAAGTAGCAAGGAAGGGGTGACGCAAAGAGCCTGCGTCATCAGTTCGAGCCAGGAGAAGGATCAACGTTGAGACGGAGAGGAGAAGACCTGGCCTACACAGCGCCTGATCATCTTTTTGAGTAAGGAAGGATCGACGTTGTGGCCAGGAGGTGCAAATTTTTCTGGTGTTGGGATTGCACAGGGCCTAGAGGCTCTAACCTTCAAATTGTTGGGGCATAGGAGGTTGTGGGTGAGTTGCGGAGCAAATATGGTTGGGTACTGTAGTCAGAACATTACCTAATAGGGCAAGACCAAGGAGGAGGGAGTTGCTGCCGAGGATTTCTAGCCACGAAATCTGGATCAGTGGTGCAGTTGCACAAACGATCGGAATGGAGCATCTTGACATTGGCGGAGGGGTTTCCAAGAGGGAAATCGAGGATCAGAGGGAGTGCTTCCAGACAAAAAGTTGAGAGACTTGAAAGAGTCGAAAGAGGAGCAGCCAAATGGCAGTGAATGGGCTAAGAGATCAGGATAGACTGGACAGAGCTTCGAACTTCGTAATCTGGAAGGCCAGGATCTTGTCCATTATAGACAAGTATCGCATCAAACACTTCACCTTGAAAACGATAGCGATCCCAGTTGACCTGCCTGAAAATGAGAAGTACGAGGAGGTAAAGGTTAAGGCTAAGTGCATCATTCTTAACGGGGTCAAGGATCATGTGGTACCACATATTGCCAAGAAGGGCACGGAAAATGAGATGTGGGATGCCCTGAAGAAGTTGTATCAGCATACTTCCGTGCAAAGGAAGATGCTTCTAGAAAATCAGTTGCGGTCATACTAGATGCAGAGGGGCGAGCAGATAGATATCTTCCTCGGGAGATTGATGAAGATCTAGAATCATCTAACTTACATAGGGGCCACGCCGGATGAGGAGATGTTGGTGAGGACTGCACTGAACGCAGTGTTAGAAGATTGGGAGGTATTTGTCCAGAGCTTACTGGGCAAGGCGAGCCTTCCAGATTGGGAGGAACTATGGGCAGATCTTCGGCAGGAAGAGATGAGAAGGCTAACCAAGGAAGGAAGCAGCGACAAGGGGGTCAGAATCAAAAAGGAGGAAGAGGAGGATGCTACCCTAGCATCTGCGGGAAAGCAGGAGAAATAGAGGAAGAAGGACCTCTCCAAGGTCAAATGCTTCCACTATGTGGAACTGGGTGACTACGTGAACCAGTTTCTGAGGAAGAAGAGCAAGGGAAAGGCTTCTGAGACCAAGGCAGCATCAGTGAAGATGGAAAAACAAGTGAAGACAGATGAAAATTGTGCCATGAGTGCTCATGTGCCACGTGAGAAGAAGTGGGGAGACATCGAGTTGTAGTCAAATGGACTACAAGCGATGAGGGGCAAGATCCTTGATGTACCCAAACTCTTGGATTATACCTTGCTAGGAGAGCCCGAAGAGAAGTAGCAGGACTGGCAGATGTTGGTAGAGATGGATGCGGATGGAGCGACCAAGGGTGCTATAGTTCAAGAGTCTTGGGACAGCATAAGGCAGTAGTGCGAAATGCATGGAGTTGTTGTAGCAGCGCAAAGGTCAGTAGAGGGAGCACTAGTCAGCGACATATGGAGCTTCAACATCGGGAGTGTTTCTAGCCTGACAAACATGTCATAATTGGGAGGATCAGTTACTTGCTTCTCAGTAACTGAATTGCAATGTAGCAGTTAGAAATGGCAACGCTATGGGCAGCATGATGAGAGGGGATGCAGTGCAGATGCAGCAGTGGTAGTGGCAGGGCCATGGGCAGCAAAACAGATGCAGAGGGAGCTACTGTAGAGATGCAATAGTGGTAATGGCAGGGCCATCAGTGGCAGTACATGATGCAACAGTGCATAGGATGTTGGACGGCAAGGCCTAGCATCAACATAGGGACCGATGCTCGATGATCAAGGTGATACTCAGTGAGGAGTCTTACTAGAGCATAGTGCTCGCTAAGAGGGAGTGTTGATTTGGGGTAGCATCGGATGTGATCTAGCCAAAAAAATTGGTGGAGAGGCTATAGCATATGGGATCTCCAAGACCCAGAAATGGTTTGGGCAGAATCTAACCAGTTTGAGAGATATTCAAATAATTAATATTTTTAATGGAGTTCCTAAGTCTAAACTTAGGAAAAATAAAATATTAATGTGAATTAATATAAAACTGAGTTAGAATGGTCCAAAAGTCATGGATCAAGCCAAATCTAATCTTAGCCATTGATTAGAAGGTTAATCTTGGTCATTGATGGACCAATGAGAAAAGTATAAGAGGAGGCTTGAGGGTCAGTTGGAGAACACACCGAGAGAGATCAAGAACTCGATTTTCTGGGGCAGGGTTTGCTGAGGATATTAAGTGAGTGATTAGAGTTACAACTGAGGGGCAGTGAATACATAGCAGAGAGGTAGAGTCAGTACCAGGAGAATCAATGCAGAAGCCGGGAGAGGTTGACAGCAGAGCCAGCTAGAGGCCATGCAGAGCCGGCCAGGAGTTGCGCAGAGCTAGTGAGGGCTAGCATGTGAGACACAGGGGCTCCAAAGGCTGACGCAGAGCCCCAAGGGGCTGACGCTGGGCCAGATAGGGTGACGTTGGGCCAAAGAGGTTGACGCGGACCTTAGAGGCAGCGCTGGTAGATTTTCGAGGACCAGATTAGAGCTGGAGAGCTGGATAGGGTAATGCAGTCCCTATCAAGGTGACGTAGAGCATCATCAGCTGTATTGTTGTTGTGGGATCGTTCATCCAGTGATTTACCCGGAATATCTGTCTTCGACTGAGAGGTATTGCTGCCAAGGGCATTCTCTGTTGGGTGAGTCATTTCTGACACCCTGGTTGTATTCTGAAACTACATAATAATAAAACCCTCTGAATAGCTGCACCGATTTTCCCACATTGGGTTTTTTCGGGGACATTATTCCAAAAACAACGGTGTCACTTGTGTGCTTTTTTCTTTTAGTTGATGATCTATATGTGTTGATAATATACTTGTATTTATTTTCAGTATTTACATAGTAAATAACTTTTTAAGTAATTGAACAAGTGGGAAGAAATAAATCAGATAGTACAAGAAGAATTTCTAATGGTTAGAATTAGAAATTCCAATTGGGGAGATACACACGTACGATGAGGTAAGGATCAGACATAATCCTACAATGACAATAGGGGATATACATACTTATCGTGAGGTAAGGATGAGACACTTATTTTCCACGAGTTCCCTCAACCCCAAGAGCTCTATGGCTCAATTCCTCTCCTTTGGAGCTCAAATGGGGGGGGGGGGAGAGCATAGCGCACTATCCTCAATCAGTCAAGACCCTTACCCAGGAGGGTCACATCCATTAATCCAAGTTGCTCTCTGAAGACCAAGAACTTCCCTTTCGACCAAGCCTTGGTGAGTATATCTGCTATCTATTTGTTTGTCGAAATATGATGGAGTCTTACAACTCCTCTCTGCACCATGTCTCGTATATAATTATACATAATCTCAATATTATTGGACTTGTCATGAAACACAAGATTCTCTGCTAATCGGATCCCACTCTTGTTGTCGCAATATATTATTGTCGTATCCAAACCTACTCAAAGAACTCTCTAAAGAGCTTGTTGGAAATTGTAACTAGGTTCGGTCTTCATAATGACCTATTTGTAATCATGACATTGTATACTTTGTATAAAGAAAGAAAAATAAAGAGAATTCTTTTATTTTATTTTATGTAAACCATGGGTTTTGTTGTAGCATTCATTGTCACTTGAGGTTACTTGATAATATTTAAAAAGAAAAATAATAAAAAAATAAAAAACACAAAATCAAATATTATGTATGTAATTATTAAAAAATAAATAAAAAATCAAAAGACAACGGGCCCGACCCATTGTCTAAGGGTCATGTAGGTTCAAGAGGTGCGATCAAGCAATAGCTTGATAAGTACGTTGAGGTGTGCTGCAGGGAAGAAATGAGCACAAAGATTAATTAAAGTTCAACACCCACAGTTGACCCTAACGTTAGCATGGTTGATCGCAATGTGTGGCTTGAAATTACTGCGGGGGTTCAACCTCGTTGAAGCTCCCGTACATTTTTTACCCCCGCAAATGTGAGAAACCCGTGAGAAGATCTGGGTCATCTGATCAATAGGCCACAGATTCGACAGTAATTAGAAGAAAAAAGAGCAAAAGGGTTTTGTCACAGTTGTGATAGCGAATATATAAAAGGTCATAAGTGTGCTGAGAAGAAATTATTCTACATAGATTGTGAAGAGGAAGAAGAAAAGGAGCAAGAAAGGTCAAAAGAAGAGGATATACTCCAAGAAAAAAGCCTAGATAAAGAAGAAACGAATCCAACCATATCTTGTATGCATTGGCAGGAATTACCACTCCTCAAACTATCAAGATGAAGGACAAATCAAGAAGAAAAAGGTAATAGTGTTGATTGATTCAGGAAGCACCCACAATTTTATTCATTGTAGGGTAGCAAAAGAATTGAATTGCTTCCTATATCCAGCACTAGTGTCAAGTGATGATTGCAAATGGAGGAACAATAAATTGCTCTGGAAAGTGCATAATATCAAGCTATCCATGGGAGAATATGTATTGACTAGCCCAATGCTTTCCATTCCAATGGGAGGTGTTGGTGTTATACTAGGAGTCCAATGGCTACAATCCTTGGGTACAATAGCTTTTAATTTTCAAGAAATTTTCACGAAATTTTCTGTGGAAGGAAAGGAAGTGGAATTAAGGGGTATTGCAGGGAAATCGGGAAAGATAATCAACTTTAACGGTATGACAAAACTTCTAAAAAATGAACAAAGAGGTGTAATTGCACAATTATGTTTGCTAGATGTTTCCACATTGGAACCATCTATTTCTCTAGATCTCCAAAAAGTCTTGGACAATCATTCCAAGGTATTTGACACTCCCAAAGGTCTCCCATCTATTCGTGATCATGATCATGCTATTCATCTGATTCCAGGAAGTGTTCCTTCGAACATCAGGCCATACAGATATCTCTATGCCCAAAAAAGTGAAATTGAACATCTGGTTGCAGAAATGCTAGAGGCTCCTATAATTCAACCGAGTCAAAGTTCTTTCTATGCTCTAGTAGTATTGGTGCACAAGAAGGATGGATCATGGCGCATGTGTCAGGATTATACGGAGCTCAACAAGCTCACTATTAAAGATAAGTTTCCCATTCCTGTCATTGATGAATTACTGGATGAATTGCATGGATCAATTTACTTCACCAAGTTGGATCTTCGTTCAGGATATCATCAAATTAGAATGAAGACTGAAAACATTCCGAAAACAACATTTAGAACTCATGAGGGTCATTATGAATTTTTGGTCATACCTTTTGGCCTTACCAATGCACCCTCAACATTTCAAGGGTTTGATGAATTCCATTTTCAAACCCTTCCTTAGAAAATTTGTGTTAGTATTTTTTGATGATATACTAATCTACAACAAGTCTTGGAAGGAGCATGTTCAACATGTTGACAGGG
>APFE031512366.1:42247-124934 GCA_000404065.3 Pinus taeda | reverse complement strand
ATTGTTGTGTCCCTATTGTCCCCATATTGTTATTATTGTGCCCCATAGAATCCCTCTATTGTTATTTTTGTGGCTTTATATTATTATTGTTAGGTCGGCTAGGTTATATTGTGACTCCTTGAGACTCCTATATATAGAAAGGAGGTTTTGTCATTTGAATCATCCAAGAATTGCTCATTTATGTAATGTAAAGGAGGTTACCCCCTTGAAGAGGCTGAATTCTAAGGCGTTGATCTATCTTTTCTATATTTTTGTGAGCTAGTTTCATAACAGCAGCCAAACCTAGACAAGGTATCATTCTCCAAAAACTGAATGATGACCGCAAGCCTGCCTAGTTGGGGTTGCTTCAATCCACTTAGTAAAATAGTTGGTGGTAGTCAAGATCCACTTATGTTGTTCGTATGAGGCTGAGTGGATTTTACCTATTAAATCAAGTCCCCACTGCTGAAAGGGTGACTCAACCGCAATAGGTTTAGGGGTAGTGGGAGCAGCTTTCTCCTTCCTTCAAAAATATGGCATTCATGATAGTTGGAAACTCTATTATATACATCAGCGAACAATGTTGGCCAGTAAAAACCAACCCTTAAGATTTTGTTAGCAGTTGCCTTCCAAAAAAAATGTCCTCCACAATCCCCTTTATGAAACTCCTCTATGGTTTTTCACAACATACCATCGAGCTCTTTCCAATATAAGGACTGATTAATAACACAATACTTGACAACTTTCAACTTTAGGAATATAGCTTTTGTTTTAGTCAAACGTGGAGGTTCTTGTAAATGCTGCAACACATATATAATGTCTGCATACCAAGGAGAAGAAGCAAATCTTTCCAATATCTATTGAACTAACCTTGAATCGTCCTCTTCTGACAAAATAGCCGAAAAATGAATATCAAGTGCATGCATATTTGATCATGCCATCATCTTTGCTAGTCCTTGCCCTTTAATCAACTTTGTGGGTCTAATTTCCACATCATATTCAAGTATCACAACAATCCACTTACCCCTCTTACCTTCCGCGTCATTTTGAGTGACGATGTCCTTCATAACAGAGCTTGGCACATAGGCAATGATGTGTGAATGCAAAATGTACACCCGAAAATCCTTTAAAACTTTCACCAAGGCAAAGTCATGCTTCTCCATAATGTTTTATTTAAGGGCAACATCTTTGAGACTCCTACTGAAGAATGTTATTGACTACTCTACACCTTGTTGATTCTTTTGCATTAGGACAGATGTTATGCTATGCTCCGAAGCAAATGAAAAAACAATAAAATCTTGAGTATAATCGGGACTAATAAGTACAGGAGAACGGGACAAGCAGATTTCACCTCATTAATAGATTTTTTGGCTTCAGCATGTTTCCACGAAAATACTGAATTTATTTTTTGTTTCTTGGGATATCCACCTTTTGAATTGCTTCTATTCTGCTAGGATCTATTCTAATGTTGTATTTGGAAATTAGATGTCCTAAAAGCTTGCCTTCTTCCAACCCAGACAAAGACTTCTTAGGATTTAGAGAGATGCCATACCTTCTACATTGTTCAAACACAATCCTCAGATGCTACAAATGATCCTCATCAGACTTTGAATACACTGTGATGTCATAAAGATATATGACCAAAAATTTGTCCTTCTCATCAGCAAAGGTTATATCCATAGCTTGTTGAAACGTGGCTCCCGCATTCATCAAACCGAAGGGATTTTGGCGTACATGAAGGTAACCCACGGTGTAGTAAATGCAATTTTGTCTTGATCGTTTGAATGAACAAGGATTTCGTTGTATCCCGAGAAACCATCCTACAATGACATCCTTCTTGCACCTACCACCTTTCGAAGAATGTGATCCGTCTTGGGCAATGGATAGTTGTCCTTCAGAGACACCTTGTTTAAATTTCTAAAATCCACACACAACCTGATTTCTCCCATCTTCGTCATGACCGGAACTAAGTTAGACAACCATTTAGAAAATTTGGGAGGCAAGCATCGTTAACCTTATATGGTGAAGTGGTAGGATGAAACACAAATTTGCATATGAAATACGAGCCAAATGTTAGATGATCGAACACATACAAAACCCACAGAGCTGTGAAATACAGACTTTGTAGTGACCAACAACACACAGAATTTGCGCAACAAATAAAGAGCAAATTTAAATGCAGTCGATCTATAACCATGCCTGATCGATTCTCTAACAGAAACAATAACTGGAGAGTATATTTCCTATCTTAGACACCATAAAGAAAACGAGGATATGGAACAAAAGGCTTACACAAACCCCCATGAAGACTGAACCCCGTGCACAACAGTGGCGTAGTCATGGGCAGTTTGCGTAGCGGTTGTGCAGTGGCCTCTTTCCTTCTAATTTACAAACATTAACTTTTGACCTTTTGCAACCTTCCAAAAATTCTCAAAGCGCAGGTTTCAATGGAGTGGAAATGAGTGCAACGCCAAAAAAAGCTTGAATTTAGTGCCTCCATATGCCTTGTTTCATGTCATGAGGATGAATGATTGAGTGGAGGAAGAGTGAAGTGACATGAGGATATCTTCCAAATGGGGATCAATGATGGGAAGTAAAGACCACTAACCAGACCCATAGAAATTCTAATTAATCGAATAACTAACATGACTTTGACTAATGATGGATGAACATCATGAACTAACCCCTTGAACCCTAATTGATTTATTTTTCCTTCCATAATTACACATTTGAAATTATGACCTTATAACCCTCACATGGACTTAGACTTAAGACTTTAAAACATTCAAGTTTAAGTTCAAAGACCCCTATATGACATGAGCCTTTTAAATGGGGGATCACAACATATGACACACACAAACCCTTTCATACAGAAACCTTTAGACTATGACACCTTGTGATTCATAGGCTAGAATTTATAAACAGGCCTCAAAAATGGAATAGTAAGATAAGAAAATACTATGATTGCTAGACTATAGGACCCTAGCAGGATCATCTCTCTCTCCACACATGCAAATTTAGGGTTTTGTTGCTGCTAGTTGCAGAAGGCGAAATTCTAAGGTGCAGTAGTAGGACCGAAAATATGGGATGAAGTTGTAGTAGGTCAATGTTTGGAAGTTGCTGTGAAGAAGACTTTGTTGGGGGGATGGCTTGGCATTGGGGAGGATCTTGGGAGGATCTTGGGCTTTGGTCTTTGGGTCTTGGAAGTCTCATTATAAGAATATTTTTCAATAAGAGAAGCACTCTTTCTGGGTTTTCCCCTTGAAGGGGTTTTTCCCTAGCTTGGAGCCTATATCTTGTGTGCTTTGCCTTATTGTGATCTTCATTGTTTTGGTTATTGCTTGCTAACAACAACTAATAAAAGTAATAAAAGGCCAACATATATCACAAGTAATTATCAAGTTAAGGAAAGTCACCTATAATAGTCTCTTGATTTTCCAATAGAGCTTCCTCAATCATACAACCTTACAACTAGCCATGCTATTTGTAATATTCTTTGCCTTGGTCGTGCTTAAAGCTACAAAATTTTGGTTCCTACTCATCCGATATATCGTGGAAGAACCCAAACTAAAGCAGCGTCCTGATGTGCTCTTCCTGTCAATAACAACATTTGTGTACCCATGAAGTCTCACATCACAAGAAGTATATCTCAGGTATATCTCAGACCAATATTGATCGTCCCATGCAAATATCAAGCACATGCTTGGAAGCAACCTAGTATGCATATAGAGGCTCAATCACATATGTCTGAACGGGTGTTCACGAGGAACACCAATGCCCCAATCAACTATTGATACTCAGAGGGATTTTCCAAGTGAGGTCCTGCAACATCTCCACACAGCTTCTTGAAGTTCATCTCCATCGGTGTGGCCAGGGACTTACATTCTACCATTCCAAATCATTCTAATAGTTTCACAACATATTTTCCTTGAGAAAGGAAAATCACTCCATGATTTTTCCACACTTCTAATCCTAGGAAGTAGTGCATCAAACCAAGATCTTTCATTTCAAACTCAGAGACTAGCTCCCTCTTACACTTGAGCATTAGAGGCTCACTACCTATCAAGAATAGATCATCAACATACAAAACAAAAATCAAAGGCATACCTTGGACCACTTTGAAGTAGATGTTTAGATCAACATTGTTTCTTCTAAATCCAAGCTTCACTAGGTAGCTATCAATGTGGGCATAGCAGGCTCTGGGGGCTTTCTTCAAACCACATAGTGCCTTCTTCAACCTGCAAACATGAGTCTTCATGTCCTTCATTTCAAATCCCTGAGGTTTCTCAACATATAGTTCTTCTTGGAGTATGCCATGAAGAAGCGCAGTTTTTACATCCATCTTGTGAAGGGTCCACCCTTGACTCAAGGGAAATAATAGATCTAATAGTGGTATATCCAACAATAGGTGCAAATATGTCATCATAATCTTCTCCCTCTTTCTAGGAGAAACCTCTAGCCACAAACCTCACCTTATAATTCTCAATGCTTCCATTAGCTCCATGCTTGATCTTGCATAGCCAATTCAAGGTCATGATAGTCTTTCCTTTAGGTCTCAGAACAAAATCCAATACACCATTCTTCATAATTAACTCATACTCTTCGGACATGGAATCCTTCCCAACCCACTCTTTCACCGCTTCTTCGAAAGTGGAAGGCTCGGCATGTATGATGGTTCTCATAGCTACAACATATCCTTGGTATCAACATGGCTTCTTGCTTTCTCTAAAGGTTCCTTTGGCAGGAGCATGTCTTTCATCATCTTGTAATGTATCATGAAGCCATAGTGGTCTCTTCCTAGCGGGGGGATCACATGTAAGAGGATCCAAGGGGTCCATAGGCTCCATGCGATCATCAACAATACCCTTCTCACATTTCGACACAGAAGGACCTTATAGTAGGTCCTTGTCATCATCCTTCTTCTCAACAGGAGGAGGTGGAGCAAGGTCCCTTGCTTTTCTAAGAGGCAACATCTTCATCGAAATTCACATCCCTACTAAACTTGATTTTCCTTTGACCAGATATATACATATTCGAAATGCTTTAGAATTTTCACAATATCCAACAAATGTACCTTTCTTTCCGGTGGCTTCTAGCTTGTTTCTCTTGTCCTTCAACACATGAAAGTACACAGGGAAACCAAATATCCTTAGATGACCAATATCAGGCTTCACACCTGTAAATACGTCTTCGAGAGTTTTGTTATCAAGGGCTTGATGAGGAACCCTAATTTGAACATAGATTGTTGTATTTGTAACTTCTACCCAAAGGAACTTCATCAACTTTTGATCATGCAACATGGCTCGAGAAGCTTCCATGATAGACTTATTCTTTCTTTCAGCCACACCATTTTGCTCAAGGTTATATGGTTCAATAATCTCTTTCTTGGTTCCATCCTCTTTGTAAAATTCAACAAACTCATTTGAGGTATATATTCTCCACCATTGTTAGACCTGAAAAAAATTGATTATCTTCCCTTTTTAATTATCTATCAATGCCTTGAACATGTCAAATGCTTCATCCTTATGCTTCAAATATACTATCCATGTTTTCCTAGATAAATCATATATAAAAATTATATAATAGAGATAGCCACCAAGGGAGTGCACAAGCATGGGTCCACATAAGTCAGAATGGATGAGTTGTAGAACATCATTAGTCCTGCTTTTGCTGGAGGGGAATGGTCCCCTTTTCTTCTTTCCAGTGGCACATCCCACTCCATAATGACTAGCTTGAACATCAAGCATCCCAGAAACAAAATTTCTTACTTTAGGTAGGGCTTCATAATGTAGATGTGCCAACCTTCAGTGCCATAGCTCACTTTGATGATTGATATCATGTACCATAGCTTGCAATGGTCTTCCACTAACTCTATAGAGTCCTTCAATTCTAGGTCCCAAGGTGAACGCATGCCTCATGTGAGACTCCATAGGCCAGGTGAGGATGTTTCCTCATTTGAATGCCACTTTCATCCATTTGTCTTCCAAAGCAGATACATATGTTAGGTTCTTCTTTAGTCCTGGAACATACATAACATCATGAAGAAGAATAGATTCCCCAAAGTCCAAATGAAATTTAACATAACCAAAGCCCTTTACAGGATATGTAGAGTTGTCCCCAAGAATGACGTTTAGATTGGTCTCCCTCTCAACCAGATTTGAGAGGACTTCCTTGTACCCAGAGAAATGTTTGCAATCCCCACTATCTACCAGCCAACTATCATATGAATCTAAAGGAGAAGAACTAGAAAGAGCATAAATAATAATATATTCAGATGAAGAGGCAACAACATTAATTTCATACCATAAGTTCCTTGATCTCTTTTGCGAACGATAGCCTTCTTCACGGCCATTAAGAGCATCTATTCTCCTTCTATCATCTCTCCTTCTTCTATCATCACCATTTCTTTTATCATTAAACTTGTGGTTGTTGAAGCCACAGCTGGACCTTGGGGCATCTCTCATTTTCTGACAGTCTCAGGCATAGTGACCATGCTTGTGGAAATTGAATCATTCAACTTGAGGCATCTCTTTTCTATACCTTCTCTTGAATCCCTGGAATCTAGAGGTGGCTTTCTAGAGTTACATGGTCTCCCTCTTCCTTTTCTCTTCTTGATTTGAGCAGCAGATGCATAAGGCTCTCCCTTCTTCCTGCTTTTGAATCCTCCTAAATATCATTATGGTTTCTAAATATCATTATGGTTTCTTCTAGGGATGAACCTCCTTAAGAAGTTTATTCTTCCAAGAAAATACTGAATTTATTTTTTGTTTCTTGGGATATCCAACTTTTGAATTGCTTCTATTCTGCTAGGATCTATTCTAATGTCGTCTTTGGAAATTAGATGTCCTAAAAGCTTGCCTTATTCCAACCCAGACAAAGGCTTCTTAGGATTTAGAGAGATGCCATACCTTCTACATTGTTCAAACACAATCCTCAGGTGCTACAAATGATCCTCATCAGACTTTGAATACACTGTGATGTCATAAAGATATATGACCAAAAATTTGTCCTTCTCATCAGCAAAGGTTATATCCATAGCTCGTTGAAACGTGGCTCCCGCATTCATCAAACCGAAGGGATTTTGACGTACATGAAGGTAACCCACGGTGTAGTAAATGTAGTTTTGTCTTGACCGACCGAATGAACAAGGATTTCGTTGTATCCTGAGAAACCATCCTACAGCAACATCCTTCTTGCACCTACCACCTTTCAAAGAATGTGATCCACCCTGATCTTCCAAAAAGAAAAGTTTGAGGAGTCACCTAACTTCTTTGTATCCTTGAAGTAGGAGGTAGGAATCTTGACCAAGTCAAATAGGCTCCTTTAGATTCTTTCAAAGATGATTACTCTTTTCTCTTTGGGCTTGTCTTCACCCTAGCTCTGATACCATGTTAATTTTCCATTGTTCGATGTTCTTACAATCACTTTAGCCTAATTCTTTCTTCAATTAGAAATCACTTTCAAATAAATTTAATCTTCCAGTAACAAATAGCAATTATAAATACAACAATAAATGCAATGAACAATAGGAGACAATCAAGAGCAATTAGTGACACAAGATATGGTCAAAGACTAGGAAAAAACCCACAAGGGGGAAAACCCTTTCAAATTCTTCTTATTAGGTTGTCATAAAATGTTCAGCAGAGAGATACAATGATTCAATTCATCAACAAAAGAGTCAAAGTCAAATCTTTAACTATCCACGAGATCAACCATCCAACAACCATTAGACAAGCCTCAAAATCAAATCTGGTCAACAAGTCAAAGTCTGGAATTCTGCCACAGTCAACAATAGTCAAAGATGCCCTAACCAGTCCACAAGACAATGATCAAACTCCTCCAAACACCTCGATTAAGGTAGCATTAAATTCTTCCTTCAAAAATCATTCAAACCCATAAAAAACAGTGAGCAAGAATTCAATCATAGGAGAGAAAAAGTCCACGACCAAACTTCAAATTCCATGTGGTCAAAGTTTGTAGTCAACAGAAGTCAAACTTGTTGAAAATGTGTAACTAGGTTCGGTCTTCATAGGCATGAAATGTATTCTTGTAAAATATAAAATGAAAATGAATTATTATTGAAGCATGGGCTTCATGCTCAAGTCCTTTTATTTTATAGGTCAAGCACCCATTGAGTGCTTCTAGGGTTTAAGAGTCATTGTCGTATATTGAAGACCCTATGGGCACATTGTATCATGTAAAGAAAAAATTGGTTGTCTTTAAAGTGTCGAAATGCCCTCCAAGATCAATTTGGCCTAGAAGCTGCCCAGTCGGCCTACATGAAGAGCATGTCTACCCTTGAAGAAGCCTATATATAGAGAGGAACTCATCCTCCATTAGACACACTTACATCTCTTTCTATGCGAAGAAGAAGGCTAAAAGAGGTCGAAGAAGAAGGACGAAGAGGAAGAAAAGGAAGTCGAAGTGTTTGGGTTATGTCTCTCTCTCCCACATGAAAGTCAAAGCTAGGGTTTCTGCGCTGGGGATATCTTTGGTTCGATCTTGGAGACAAAAGAGAAAAGAAGTAAGGCGAAAGTGTCTTAGGGTGTCTCACTAGCCCTAAAGTTCAAGGAAAGGCAAGCAAAGAGGAAAGGAGGCCATACGAAGAAGATCGAAGTCTTCTTAAGGAGCAACAACAGTTGCAACAGTTGTCAGGAAACAGAATTTCAGATCCGAAATAGGAGGTCGAAGATCTTGCAGAAGAAGGTCGAACTGATCTTGATCTTGGAGGGTATTTGTCTGAGTCTCTAGGTCATGTTATTCATCAATTGAAGGATTTATAAGAAGACAAAAGATTTAAGGGTTTTCCCCTCAAGAAGAGGGGTTATGGCCTTAGCTTGCAGCCTATATACTGTGTCACTATTCTTATTGTTTTGGTATTTGTTTGATGTATCTCGCAATATAATAATAAGGAACAACGCTAATAAGGTAAAGAGTAACACAAACAATTATCAAGTTAAAGAGAACTAACATATTCACTGCCCTATTGAATTCTCAACATGGTTGCAAAGCTAAGGTCATCTAAGGGCATCATGAAGGTCTCCTCTACAGTGAAGAAGTTCATCAAGAAGATTGCAAGTGATCTCAAGAAAGGTATCAACGAAGCATGGAGTTTCTTATTCTCTACAAAGAAGGTATCAACCAAAGAAAAGGAAGAAGGTCTCTTTTCGGCTCTCTCTAGCACATTCCAAGATGAAGACATTTTGGTAATTGATAGTGGTGCATCAACACACATGACTGGCCACTCGAAGCAATTAAAGACCTTATCAAAATGAAAATCTTCTTATTCAGTGGAACTTGTAGATAACACGAGCTATCCCATGAAAGGTATCAGATCAACCTCCATAAGGCTAGAAGATGGAAGCAACATTCACCTCAACAACATCCTATTTGTCTCAAGTTTGCACAAGAATTTACTTTCCATTTCAAGTCTAGAAGAAAAGGGTGATAGAGTAGCTTTTATTAATGCTAAGGTCATTGTATGGAGTAAAGACTCAAGCATACATCAAGCTAAAGTCATTGGCATTCGAGAAGAAAGACTTTATAGACTAATGTCTCATGTGGCCCAAGCCCTAGTTCACATTGAAATTAGCCCATGTGAGCTATGTTGACATTATGATGCATGTGTTGTCCATGATGGCAACTCACTTGTAACAGAACAAGTATATGGTAACTAGATGAATCCACAGGTCAATTCAGAGGTGATAGAGTGATGGAACAAAATAACAAAATGATGGGACAAAGGTTTACATATCATAATCAGAAGTTTGATAAAGGTGAATATTTGAAGATCTATATGTGGGTTTATACATGCAGGTATGAAGAAGCAAAGTCGCGTACATGCTAGCGCACCAATTTAAGAATACCAAGGGTCCTTACCATGGTATTAACCCACAATATTGAGCGTTGTAACGATTACTTGATCCTGTCCAAGATTACCACCGACACTAGTGTATTTTTGACTCATGATATTGGCTAAGGCTCTAACTATATAAGGAGGTGAAGATCAAAGTGTTAAATGTGCATGTGAAAGGGTTTTTGATGAATACTTCAATCTGAAGTATATTTGCATTCTAAGGGCCATAGTTGACACATATAACAAAGATAATTATGCACCAATGAATACAATGATGGATCAAGATCATGAGACTTGAAATGAATTTCCATTATATGATCTGCTCATGGATTGACTAGATCTAAGTATTGACGCATGCTTTTATCTCTGAATATTATGATTTGGGTCTTTTTGAAGTTCTGACGAGTTGCGCAATTTTAGGTCAAAAACTGTAGATTTGTATGCAGGTTGGTCTCGGTAAAGTCGCATATACACTCGGGTTCGTTTCTTCAAAGTAAGATATACAAAGGAAGGGTTTTTGTTCATAAATGACTGATCAACCTGATCAGTGTTGATGTATCTTTGTTGTCTGTCAATGATGTCCTCATGCTGATCTAGGTTGAGTGATAATATCTAAAGTAGAATGGATTGAATGATGAAGTTGAATTTGGTTACATGTTGATTGGTTGAAAAGATTATTAATGTTGCTCACTGTATGAGGGTTCTGTAAGCTAACATAATATTTCATAATAACTCTGGTCAAGTCTGTGTCTGATTCAGAATTACAAGTTTTAAGTATATTGAAATCTGTACGCAGGTTGCTCTAAAGAAAAGCACGTATACACACGGGTTGCCTTAAGTGAAGCAGCGTATACATGTTGGCATATGAATGATCAGGGTTGCAGTTGATTCTATGTGTTGACCCAGTATTCTAAGTTCAGTTTTGTGTTATGTGTACAATGATCTCACAGTTCTGTTTAAATTAAGTTGGTGCTTGCTTCAATTGATCTACAAGTTGTGATGTATTAAGCAGGTGGATCCAGTGTGAACAAATATGAAACGTGGTCAACGGATGTTGCTGAGGGTTGGAGCCTTCAGTGAGGAAGTTGAAGCTTCCTGCAAGTAGTAGCTGGTAATAAGATCGGGGGGTTGGAGCTCCCTTCCAGTAGGAGTTAGAGAACGAGTGAAGGTTGTAGCCTTCAGTATGTGGGTACCTGCGTACTGGCATGAGTCTGCACCAGTACAAGAATGTAAGAAGTTTTTTATATTAATAAGTTTGAAGATTAAGACGACAACAACGGTGGTTTTTTCCCACATTGGGTTTCCACCTTAAATCCTGGTGTTCATGTGTGTTGCTTATGTGTGATACTTGATTCTGTTCTTACTGCACCTTCTTACTGCTTATCAAATGCCTAATAAACCTCTTACATTCTGGTTTAAGTTTAACAAATAAAGAATTAGTTGTTTTACAAGTTTACTAAGCATTTGCTAGTTTCTTTTACAACAGTCGTGTACATATGCAAGTTGGGTTCAGTGAAGTCACGTACATATTTCAGAAAAGAAAATTACTATTGAGAGTTTTTAAAACACTAATTAACCCCCCTCTCAATATTTTTCCCAACAATTGGAATCAGAGCAGGTCCTTCAAAAGAAGCTTGATCGCTTGAAGGAAGATCTCCCAAGATGAGCAATCAAGACGGAAGGACATCTATCAGACCAACACTCTTCAATGGAAATAATTTAATTTATTAGAAGACAAGAACCAGATCCTATCTTCCGTCCCTTGAAGCAGATGTTTGGGCAATTGTGGAAGGAGGTTACCAATATCCAATCGCAGTTCCCACAGATGCAGCAGAAAAGAAGACGTATGAAACCAATGCCAAAGTTGTCAATGCATTATTGGGAAGTCTGACAGAATCAGAATTTGTCAAAGTTATGCAATTAAACACAACAAAAGAAATATGGGACAGAATCATTCAAAGCTATGAAGGTGATACCAAGGTAAAAAGTGATAAACTCCAAACTCTCAAAATGCATAATGATGAAAGTGTTGCTAGTTTCTTTCTACATATAGATGAGATTGTAAATCGCATGAAAAATATGGGTGAAGAAATAAAGGACACCACTTTAGTAGAGAAAATCTTAACATTTTTTTCTCCTAAATTCGAGTCAAAAGTGTCTGCCATTGAAGAGAAGCAGGATCTGCAGACTCTTACTATTGTTCAACTTCATGGGATCTTGGTTGCTTTTGAAATGTGGAAAGGAGGTCCCTCAGAAGTCAGAGAAGCCGCATTTAAGGCATCTGCAAAAGGAAAAGAAAAGGAAGAACACAAGGAATCAGAGGTAAGCTTCCCTTCAAATGTTTTGCTTGTGGTAGAGTTGGTCATTATGTTGCTAAATGACTTCATAAAGACAACCATGACAAAGGAAAATATATTGCAAAAGGTAATAGGAGATGGTTTGACAATAGAAGAAGTTATTATACTCATGAAGATAGTGATGGCTTGTCAAATAGTGAAGAAGGAGAATCTGATCAAGATCTTAAATTACTCATGGCTCTTGAGAAAAATACTAATGAGTCTAATGATAACTTTGTGGATGCTTTAGAGGAAAAAGATTTCTTTGAAGAAATTACTCCAGTGAAAATTTGCTTGGAAGAAAACAAAGTAGCCATAGATACATTGACGCGTCAACTCATAGGAAAGGAAAGCATAATGAGAAGTTAGAATGTGAAGTAGTAAGTCTAAGAAAGGAACTTGAGAAAATAAAAACTTTGAATCTTAGATTTGCTAAAGGATCTGAAACCTTAGATGAAATTATCAAGGTACAATGCTCTCCTCTTATGAAAACGGGTCTTGGATACACTGGAGAAACATCTCAAACAGAAAAGTCTTTAGCCATCACTGGAAGCTATCCAAATGCAGCAAAAACCAGTTAGCAAAGCTTCAGCCCTCAGCAAAATAATAAAGGCATTCCATAGGTAAATCATGTTCATTCTAATCCAAGGATGAACAACAATAGAAGCACCAGCCAAAAGGTAAACAACACCAGAAGATTCTATGATCACATAAAATTCTTCTTTAATGGACAATGTTTCTCATGTCATAATTTTGGTCATAAGGCTGCTCAATGTGTTGCATAAAAAACCATCATGACTAGAGAAGCAAGAAAACAAAGGAACGAAACAGGAGTCAAGAAGAACACTTATAATAACTTCTCACCTCTTACAGATGAAATTGAATGCTCATTTTGCAATAACATTTGACATGAAGAATCTGAATGCAAGAGCAAATTACAACTAACATCTCAAAAAAAGAAAATATCAACAAATTCTAAGGTATGGAAAAGGAAGGAGTTACGTTCTGAAAGTTGTGGCATAACATTGTTTGCAAAAGGACAAGAAAATCAATGGTACATTGATAGTGGATGCTAAAAACACATGATCGATGATAAAGATGAACTTATTTCATACAATGCTTTAGAGAAAGAAAAGAATGTCACTTTTGGAAATGACTCACCTGCTGTCATTAAGGGCAGGTTCTGTTTTTCTAAAAGAAAAGGTTAAACCTGGTAATGTTATGTATGTTGATGGATTAACGCATAACTTGTTGAGTGTTAGCCAAATGTGTGACCAAGGAAATGAGGTGGTATTCCGATCAAAAGAATGTGTGGTTCGTGAACTTGACACATGAAAGACCATAAGAAAAGGAACAAGAACCCCGAGCAATCTGTATATTTTGAAAAGTGACCAAGAAAAATGTTACCTAGGCAAGGCAGAGGAAAACTGGTTATGGCACAGAAGGTTGGGACATCTAAGCTTCTCTCAAATAAACAAATCAAGCAGGCTCAAAGTTGTTCGTGATCTACCCAACATCACCCTACCAGAATGTACCATATGTAAGTCATGTCAATTCGATAAGAAAACCAGAGTTCAATTCAATGCCAAAGAAGGATCAGCGAGTAAGCCACTTGAACTTATACATACTGATTTTTGTGGACCAATAAAGAAAAAGTCACGTCGTGGAGAACAATATTATATATTATTCATTGATGACTTTTATAGAATGTGTTGGATCAGTTTATTGAAACACAAAGATGAAGCATTTGATAAATTTAAAGTCTTCAAAGCATTAGTTGAAAATGAATTAGATCTAAAAATCAAATGTCTCAAATCTGACCAAGGAGAAGAATACATATGAGATGAATTCTTTGATTTCTGTGAACAACATGGCATAAAAAGACAATTTTATGTAGCTAAAACTCCTCAACAAAATGGCGTGGCAAAAAGAATGAATAGAATTATTCAACAAATGGCTCGTGCTATGCTTGATGAGTCTGAAACTCCTGACACCTTTTGGGGTGATGTTGCACATACTGCAATAAATATTCTCTACAAGGCTCATGTTCGTGTGAATAGTGATAAAACTCTGTATGAACTTTGGTATGGTAAGCCTCCCACTGTAAAGCATTTTAGAGTTTTTGGAAGCAATTGTTTCATCAAAAATAATGATGAAAAACTTGGTAAGTTTGAAACTAGAGCAGATGAAGGAATACTTCTTGGTTACTCATCTAGAAGCAAAGGATACCTTACAATAAGAGACTTTGGAAAATTGTTGAAAGCATTAATGTTGTGATTGATGAAACATGCACAGATCCCAAAAAGGTAACATTAGCAAAAGAGGATGATGATGATGAATGCTTTCCCACATCAAATCGCAATGATATAGAAGAAGAAACTAATGAAGTAGCAGAAGAAGACACATCAAACAAAGAAAAGGCTCCATCCAAGTATGTTCAAAAGAATCATCCAAAAACTCAAATTCTAGGAAACAATGAATCTGGGGTATAAACAAGAAGAACCCTTGTAGTATCTCCTAGTTATCTAGCTTTATTATCCACCATTGAACCACAAAATGTAAATCAAACTAGTAAAGATGAATGTTGGGTTAAGGCCATGAATGAAGAACTTGATCAAATTGAAAAGAATGATACTTGGGAATTGGTTCCAAGGCCTCGTGATAAAAATGTTATTGGGACAAAATGGATATTCAAAAATAAGTTGAATGAAAATGGAGATGTCATTAGGAACAAAGCTAGACTTGTTTGTAAAGGTTATGCTCAACAAGAAGGTATAGACTTTGAAGAAACATTTGCACCAGTAGGCAGACTTGAAGCCATAAGAATGTTTCTTGCATTGTCAAGTTTTCGACATTTCAAAGTTTATCAATGGATGTAAAATCTGCTTTCCTTAATGGAGATCTAGAAGAAGAAGTATATATTAAACAACCAAAAGGATTCATTTTAAGGAATGATGAAAACCTTGTATGCAAACTCAAAAAGGCTTTATATGGGCTAAAACAAGCTCCACTGGCATGGTCTTATCGTCTTGACAAATATCTTCAACAACAAGGTTTCACAAAAGGATCCGCATACAGCAACTTGTACACAAAAATTGAGGATGACAAACTACTAATTATTGTTATTTATGTTGATGATATCATTTTTCGCAGTAATGAACAATCTATGAGTAAAAAATTTCCTTCTGTTATGCAACAAGAATTTGAAATGTCCTTACTTGGGGAACTAACCTATTTTCTTGGTCTACAAGTGCAACAAGCAAAAAATGGCATCTTTCTCTCACAAACAAAATATCTCAAGCATATTCTAAAGAAGTATGGGATGGAAGAGTGCAAACATGTATGTACCTCCCATGATGACAGGATGTAGCCTCAGTTCTAATGATGATTCTCAGCATGTTCTCAAGGGGAGCATGGACAATATAGTGCAAATCAGATCCAAAGGGGGAGCTTTGGTCTGCCCTTTGCCCTTGACGTCAAAGGGGGAGAGTATCTTCGTGTTTGAATAACAGTTATTTGATGTATCTAACAGGTTTCTACAAGTTGAGGTGATCAACACCAACATGGTTGCCATCAAGTCCAAAGGGGGAGATTGTTGGCATTATGATGCATGTGTTGTTCTTTATGGAAACTTACTTGTAACTGAACAAGCATATGGTAACTAGATGAATCCACATGTCAGTTCAAAGGTGACATAGTGATGGAACAGAATAACAGAATGATGGGACAAAAGTTTACAGATCAGAATCAGAAGTTTGATAAAGGTGAATATTTGAAGATCTCTACGCGAGTTCGTCAAAGCCAAGTTGTGTATACACGTAGGTACAAAGAAGCAAAGTCGCGTACATGTTGGAGCACTAATTTAAGAATACCAAGGGTCCTCACCATGCTATTAGCCCACAATATTGAGCGCAGTAACGATTACTTGATCTCGTCCAAGATTACCACTGGCACTAGTGTAGTTTTGACTCATGGTATTGGCTAAGGCTCTAACTATATAAAGAGGTGAAGATCAAATTGCTACGTGTGCATGTGAAAGGTTTTTTGATGAATACTTCAATCTAAAGTATATTTGCATTGTAAGGGTCATAGTTGACACAGATCTGAAATAATTATGCACCGATGAATACAATGATGGATCAGGATCATGAGACTTGAAATGAATTTCCATGGTATGATTTGCTCATGGATTGACTAGATCTAAGTATTGACGCATGTTTTTATCTTTGAATATTATGATCTAGGTCTTTCTGAAGTTTTGAAGAGCTGCACAATTTTTGGTCAAAATTTCCAGATCTGTACACAGGTTGGTCTTAGTAAAGTCATATATACACACGGGTTCGTTTCTTCAAAGTCTCGTATATAAAGGAAGGGTTTATGTTCATAAATGATTGATCAACCTAATCAGTGTTGTTGTATGATTGTATCTTTGTTGTCTGTCAATGATGTGCTCATGTTGATCTGGGTTGAGTGATAATGTCTTAAGTAGAATGGATTGAATGATGAAGTTGAATTTGGTTACATGTTCATTCGCTGAAAATATTATTGATGTTGCTAACTATATGAGGGTTTTGTAAGCTAACATAATATTTTAGAATAACTCTAGTCAACTCTGTGTCTAATTTAGAATTAAATTTTTTTAGTATATTGAGATTTGTACGCAGGTTGCTCTACAAAAAAGTGTGTATGCATGTGGGTTTCCTTAAGTGAAGTAGCATAGACATGTTGGCATATGAATGATCAGGGTTGTAGTTGATTCTATGTGTTGATGCAATATTATGAGTTCAATTTTGTGTTTTGTGTTTTGTGTACAGTGATCTCACTATTCTGTTTGAATTAAGTTGGTGTTTTCTTCAGTGGATCTACAAGTTGTGATGTATTAAGAAGGTGGATCCAGTGTGAAAATTTGTGAAACGTGGTCAACGGATGTTGTTGAGGGTTGGATCCTTCAGTGAGGAAGTCGAAGCTTCCTGCCAGTAGTAGCTGGTAATCAGATCAGGGGGTTGGAGCTCCCTTCCAGTAAGAGCTGGAGAACAAGTGAAGGTTGTAGCCTTCAACAGGTGGGTATCTGTGTACTAGCATGAGTCTGCACCAGTACAAGAATGTAAGAAGTTTTTGATATTAATAAATTTGAAGACTTAGACGACAGCAGCAGTGGTTTTCTCGCACACCGGGTTTCCATCTTAAACCCTGGTGTTCATGTGTATTTCTTTTGTGTGATACTTTATTGTGTTCTTATTGCACCTGCTTACTGCTTATCAAATGTCTGATAAACCTCTTACATTTTGTTTTAAGTTTAACAAATAAAGAATTAGTTGTTTTACAAGTTTGCTAAGCATACATTAGTTTCTTTTACAACAATCGCATACATACGCGAGTTGGGTTCAGTGAAGTCACGTACATATTTCAGAAAAGAAAATTATTATTGTGAGTTTTTAAAATACTGATTCAATCCCCCCCCCCCCCCCCCTCTCAGTATTTTTCCCAACAAACTCTAGCATAGAAGATTTGGTCATCTACAATTCAAAATCCTTCCAACTCTAAGTTCTATAGTAGATAGAATTTTGCATCTAAAGGAAGATCATGAAGGAGTTTCCAAGGGATGTGCATTGGGCAAGAATACCAAGAGACCATTTGGAAGCAATGCTTCATGGTCAAAAGAAATCCTGGATCTCATTCATTTCGAAGTATTTGGCCACATGACTCCTAAATTACTTGGAGATCATCTATATTATGTCACATTCATTGATGATCATTCAAGAAGAACCTAGGTTTACTTAATGAAAACCAAGGACGAAGTATTTTTGAAATTTCAAGAATTTAAAGCTGAAGTGAAGAACCTTACAGGAAAAAGAATCAAGATATTAAGATCTGATAATGGAGGAGAATATACATCCACAAAGATTATAGCATTCTGTAAGAAATCCGGGATTAAGAGGGAGTTGATAGTCCCATACAATCCTGAGCAAAATGGAGTTGCATAACGAAAGAATAGATCCATTGAAGAAAGTGTAAAAGCAATGTTACACGATCATGATCTTCCTAAGTTCATGTGGGGAGAAGCCATGAAGACCGTTGTCTACATTCAAAATCGAAGTCCCCACGAATCTTTAGACAACAAAACTCTGGAAGAAGTGTTCATTGGAAAGAATCCATATGTAGATCATCTCTAGATCTATGGGTGTCCTGTATTTATCCACATACCCAAGGGCAAAAGAAAGAAGTTGGATCCTTCAGGAATGAAGGGAACATTTGTTGGGTAGAGCAACTCATCAAAAGCTTATAGGATCCACATGAAAGATGGACATCACATAGAAGTCAGTCGTGATGTCATATTTGACGAAAGCATAGCTTTCAAGAAATCAAAGGAACTTTCCAGAGACTAATAATGAAGAACTTCCTGTATTTAAGGAGGAAGTGGATAAGGGAGAAGAAGAATCACACCATGAGGAAGAAGGTCTGAGTGAGCTTGTTCAACCTGTGGTTATATCCCTGAGACAAGAAAAAGATCTAATTCGTTAAAATCTATTCTAATTGATGTAGAAGGTCATGAAGCAACGAAAGGATCATTTAGAGAAAGCAAGAAACCCAAAAGATATTATGGGTATGTTGCATACATGACAAAACTAATAGAAGCATAACCATCCACTTTTGAAGAGGTTGCAAACAATCAAGAATGGAAGGATGCCATGAATGAAGAATATCAATCTATAATGAAGAATGGAGTTTGGGAGATCATGCCTAGGCCCGAAGATAAGTCTGTGGTTACTTCCAAATGGATCTATAAGATCAAACATGTGGCTGATGGAAGTATAGATAAGTACAAAGCAAGATTTGTGGCTAGGGGCTTCTCTCAACTTGGAGGCATTGACTATGAAGAGACATTTGCTCCAACAAGATACACAATAATTTGATCACTCGTCTCTCTAGTAGCATCGATGGGATGGAACATCCACCAAATGGATGTCAACACTACATTTCTGAATGGTACAATAGATGAAGAAGTCTATATAGAACAACCTTTGGGGTTTAAAGTTAAAGATAGACAGGCATATGTTTACAGATTAAATAAAGCATTATATGGCCTCAAGTATGCAACATGGACATGGTATGCTAGAATGGATGCATATCTTCAAAGAATGGGCTTCACAAAATGTTTTGCAGGTCCAAACCTTTATATTAAGGTGGTAGACGGGGAACCTGTAATCATTCTTCTGTATGTAGATGATCGTCTCTTAACAGGTGTAGAAGGTCGAATTGAAGATTGCAAAAAGAAACTAGCAGCAGAAGTTGACATGAAGGAACTTGGGTTGATGCATTACTATCTGGGACTAGAAGTCTAGCAAGGGCATGATGAAGTTTATTTGGGTCAAGGAAAATACATGATCAAGTTGCTGAAAAAGTTTGCCATGATGGATTGCAAACCTATGACTACTCTGATGATCACAAATTTGAAGAGACTAAGAAGTTGAGTCTAGTCTTGTGGATCCTTCCAAGTATATGCAACTTATTGGATCATTGATGTAATTGGCAAATACTCAACCAGACATATGCTTTGCAGTAAATGTTCTCAGTCAATTCCAAGTGGAGCCAAAGCATGATCATTGGGTAGCAGCGTAACATATTCTGAGATATCTATGAGGAACCATCCACCACTGTCTGAAGTATGATAGAAGGAATGATGTCCAATTGATTGGATACACAGACTTCGACTGGGGAGGCAATGACCAAGATGGAAGGAGCACCATGATCTCATGGATGAGCAGAAAGCAAGAAGCAATTGCTTTAAGTAGTCCTGAAGTTGAATACGTTGCAGCCTGTGAAGTAAGCATGGAAGCAATATGGTTAAGGAAGCTGCTATCTGACCTATTTGAAGGACCGATGAACCCTACAATGATACTTTGTGATAACACCAGTTGTATATGTTTGTCTGAGGATCCAATGTTTCATGGAAAGACAAAGCATATAAACAACAAGTATCACTACATTTGAGAGCTTGTGTAAAATGGCGTGTTGCAACTATAGTATATCTCCACTGATGAACAAGTAGTTGACATATTGACAAAGTCACTTCCAAACAAGAAGCTTGTGTACTTAAGAGACAAGTTTGGTTTGGTTGATGTATCATCCCTAATTAAGAGGGACAGATAGACACTACGTTCTTGTCTTCACTTAGGAAGAAAGAATGGAGGATTGGGTAACCATCTGGCATTCAATACTCTTTGAGAATGAGGTAGGGCATTTAAAATAAGAGTAGTTGTGGACCGATATGCTTTGAGGATTAGCTACCCAAGATAAGAATAGTCCAACAAAGGTCATACTCATTGAACACCTGGGTGGAGTATCTATCTTGAGAGACAATGATCATGGTGGCTATAAGTCATTGGTCTCGCCAGCATTGTGCTTTGATCTTATGGAGAGATAGAGCTGTTAGCCAAGGCCTTTCTATGTTACAATGTTGGTTAAATATGATGCTAGACAGATGGGTTACCAATTCGACTCTTTTTATGAGATTTCTTCAAATTGAAAATGACCATGTACCTCTTATGAATACCTCCCTAGTTAAGAGGGAGTGTTGAAAATGTGTAACTAGGTTCGATCTTCATACGTATGAAATGTATTCTTGTAAAATATAAAATGAAAAGAATTTATTATTGAAGCATGGGTTTCATGCTTAAGTCCTTTTATTTTATAGGTCAAGCACCCATTGAGTGCTTCTAGGGTTTAAGAGACATTTTCATATATTGAAGACCCTATGGGCACATTGTATCATGTAAAGAAAATTTGATTTTGTCTTTAAAGTGTTGAAATGCCCTCCAAGATCAAGTCGGCCTAGAAGCTGCCAAGTCGACCTACATGAAGAGCCATGTCTACCCTTGAACAAGCCTATATAAAGAGAGGAACGCGTCCTCCATTAGACACACTTACACACATCTCTTTCTATGAGAAGAAGAAGGGTAAAAGAGGTCGAAGAAGAAGGACGGAGAGGAAGAAAAGGAAGTTGAAGTGCTTGTGTTATGTCTCTCTCTCTCCCACGTCAAAGTCGAAGCTAGGTTTTTTGTGTTGGGGATATCTTTGGTTCAATCTTGGAGAAAAAAGGAAAAAGAAGTAAGTCGAAGGTGTCTTCGGGTGTCTCACTAAACCTAAATTTCAAGGAAAGGCAAGTGAAGAGGAAAGGAGGCCATATGAAGAATATCAAAGTCTTCTTGAGGAGCAACAACAGTTATCTGGAGACAGAATTTCAGATCATAAATAGGAGGTCAAAGATCTTGCAGAGTTGTACAAACCATATAAGAGGAAAAAAATGTGTTGAGGATGCTCCACAGTGATGTGCCTTGAGATGTATTTATATGGGTTTTAGGAGACCCATTTTGTCTTTAAAGTCGACCTATACTTTTAGTGCACATGTGGGTTTCCTATTAAAAATATAGTTTTCCTTGACCAAATTAAATTATTCCCAAGGGCAAAGAGGGTCTTCTTTGGATGAGGAAGGTTGTCGAAAGGAATTTCTCCCTGAGCTGCCAAATTAACACTGAAGATCCATCTTAGTAAAGAAAATTGCTCCATGCAATTCATCTAATAATTCATCAATGAAAAGAATGGGAAACTTATCTTCGATGGTCACTTTGTTAAGTTATCTATAATATGGACATATCTGCCATGAACCATACTTTTTTGTAACTATCACTATTGGGGAAGAGAAAGAAATTTAGTTAGCTTAGATGATGTCGACCTCTAAAATTTCTTGAATAAGACACTCAATCTCACTTTTCTATGCATATGGATGCCTATAAGGGCTAATGTCAGGTGGCACACTTCTAGGTTGCAAATGAATAGCTGGTCATTATCTCAAGCAGGTGGAAGACCCTTAGGCATCTCTCCAAATATCTTGAAATGATTGTTGATAAATTTTTGGAAATCCACTAGAGCAAGGATAAAGATGTTTAAACATCTAATAAACACAATTGTGCAATTACACCATGGTGTCACTTTTTGAGTCATTTTGTCGTGTTTTAGAGCTTATCATTTTGAAGGGTTTCCCTTGGATACATCCAAGTTGAATTACCTTTCCTTCTGAAAAAATATCATGAAAACATCTTTAAAATTAGGGGCCATTATTCTGAATGATTGTAACTATTGGACTGCTAATACAACATCGGCACCACCCATTTCAATTGTGGCCATGGGACTATCCAATAGATACTCCCCAATATTTAGCTCAATATTATGGCACTTCCTTGAACAATTTACGGTAACTCCATCTGCAATCATCACTTCAAATTTTAGAGCTAGAAATACAAAGCAATTAAGAAGTTTTGTCAATTTGTAATTGATGAAGCTATGGGAATTACATGAATCAATCGATATGTTGGACTGCTAATACAACATCGGCACCACCCATTTCAATTGTGGCCATGGGACTATCCAATAGATACTCCCCAATATTTAGCTCAATATTATGGCACTTCCTTGAACAATTTACAGTAACTCCATCTGCAATCATCACTTCAAATTTTAGAGCTAGAAATACAAAGCAATTAAGAAGTTTTGTCAATTTGTAATTGATGAAGCTATGGGAATTACATGAATCAATCAATATGCCACCTTTTTCGTTTTAAATATCCTTATATCGTAAGGGCTTATGGACTATTGATATTGGCCAATGCATGGCAAGATATTGTTGAAGTAGTCTCCTCTAGCTCTAGATCTTGTAACAATTCCAATTCTTAATCTTCTTCATCTTCATAGTCTATGTAGAATAATTTCCTTTCAACACATTTACACCCCTTACTATACTTGTTGTCAAAATTGAAATGTGGTCCCTTTTCTCTTCCTTCAACCATTTCTTGAGGTATCAACCGTATAAGTTTATGAGAGTGAGTATGATGTTCTCTATAGTTGTTAGTGGCCAACTTTCTAGTAGCCATATTTTTACTTTTCACTTACCTTGCTAGATTGAAAGCATGCTCTAGGAGTTTGGGCTCAAAGAAACACACCTCATGATAAATTTCTTCTATTTGTTCTTGATTCATAGTAAAGCTCTCTAGGGATTTAGTTGGTATAGTATATTCTGAAGCACCCTTAGGAGTCATACGAGAAAAATAATAATGCTCCTCTTTTTACTCTTTATCACAAATTTTGAATCACCAAAAATAGATCTTCCAATCAAAAGTTAATTCACTTGTAGTTTACATACCTTTAAAATATTAATTTGGAGACTATTTGGATGACTGAACTTTTCCTTGATATATGTCTATGATTTGAGCCCTTCCGAGTCTAAATATTCGACCCATAGTACTATAATATGTCTTCTCTATAGGTCCACCAGTTTGACCAAAATTTGATGTGCCAAGTGAAACATTATGGTAACTTTCCCAAAACTTGTTAATTTTTAACCTCTTCCTAAGAGAAAATGTGTACAATGTGCCATGTCTCCAATATTTTGAATCTAATTCTAATATTTCTTCCTGAGGTACTTCGATATATCTCTTCAGATCTTTGAAAAAACCAGTCTCCCTTAAAAAAAGTTACAGAGAAATTCGAAGATCACTCTTTTGAAACTGATTTTAGGGCTCTTCCCTAACCCTAACTTATATAGGATACATCTATGAAAATGTAGCAAACTAGGATCTGAAATATTGACGAGATATACATAGACACTGCTTCTCAATTGTCTCAAAATTTCATGCTTTAAATCATCCCAAAAGAAAGTTATTGCTAAATTCCATGATGACTCGTCTAAAACAGCAAAACCTTAGGCTCATGTGCTCTTATATCAACTGTTATGAATCTTGCACCTTAAAATGATAAAAAAAAAACAAATAATTACAATCCACTTCGAGGGGGAACCTCCTTTTACAATGAATACAAAGTACCAAACAAGATTTCATGATTCTAAGAATAAGTCTCCTTGGTATATATATATATGAGACAAAGGGTACAATTATAATGGGAGGGTACAATGAAAGGTTATGAAAGGTTCTAACCATCACACCAATATAACAATAGAAATGTAATAATCCAATATCTTGTGCTTAATAAGGGGTTTTAAGGTTAACATGGGACTTGCCTAGGGCTTAACAAGCCACATAAGCAATTCCAATGTTACTAAGTTCACATACTCATTGTTCTAGCCATTGAAAAATTTATAGCCAACGTTAAAAGCTAACTTCTTGATTTTTGATATGGTAGGAATCATTTGGTAGCCAATGCCCACATTTGGAGAGGTTTTGCAATTTAGACATTGAGTCAAACTTGCAATGTTTGCATGTGCATTCACACAAAGATAAGAAATTATTTGGAGCAACAAGAATTGAATACGAAGATGGGAAATCATTCAGAATAACAACAATTGAATGATCATCTTTGTGCAATACCAAGGCACAACCAATTGCTAAACCAAAGCCCTAATGTAGATCCATTGTATTGGAGAGTATTGATACTCCTTAAAATGGATAGTGGCTACCTGGCCAACAGAATTTGAATATGGTGCCTTTGGGTGGATGGACTTGGACCTGCAATCAACACCAAGCATTACTGCTAATGACCCTAGAGGTTGAAGGAAGTGACCAAAGGAGGAGAGGGAGGTGGGGGAGAAAAGGAGTGTTATTGATAATGAGGAGACCAATATATAAAGGAGTTTGATGATGTGGTTATTTGTTGTAGCCTGCAGGCTGGAGCTTGATTTTTTTTGGACTCTAAAGGCCATTTAGAGCCTCGATATTTACCCACTTGTTTGAAACAAAAGTTGCACCAAAACAAGAAACGATGAATATCAAAATGAAAATTCCTCGATTATTACAAGAGATTCCTAGACTTGTGTACATGTAAATGATTGTAAAGGAGATACATGGAAAATAACACAGAATGTTAGTAACTAGACGGGCTTGTCCTTTTTCCGTAATCATCACAAGATAACTACAATGTTTGTATTGTTAATCATAGTAATGCAGAGACAATTAAAAATCACAGGACATGATAAACCTGACCACTGCTTAAAATAGTTTGGATTAAAATTGGAGAGTAAATAATCGTCACTTCTCATACATTGCTAACTTTTACGGCCTGTTTCAGTAACTGCTTGCATGAATATGATGCAAAAAAATACTGAAATTTACCATGGAAACAGTTTGTGCTAAGCTTCCCTGATTAATCAAAGGCTTAAATACATGAAATGAGATACTGAAAACTGGTGATCGATATTACGTAGCATTCTAAAACAAAACTTGATATCATATTTCATTTATCATTGAACTTATGTTACCCTCTTAATTGAACACACACTAAGAAAAAATTTGGTGGAGCAAAAGCTTATTAATGACTATACAATAGAAAAAATGGCAGCCCAAAATTTCAAACTGAAGAAATAAAAATCCATCCATTGTGGTTGACATTCATAACATAGTCTATTGTGACAGCATCCCACCTATTACAGATATTATAAGGGAAGCTTCATACAACCACATGTTGAAGTCAGAGTAGGAAGGACATCAAATCTAAAGAATCCTGAGCCGCTGGAAATTCTCTACTCAAAACACCATGAAATTGGTGGTAATAATTTAAAATTAGCACTAGGAACTCACATTATTCTCCAAATTTTTGGCTATCTTGGCATGAATAAGCCTATCCAAAATGGCAGGCTCAAGTGGAATTGGGTCCAAACATCGTTCAGCAGCAGCCACACAGACCTGAAATAAACATTAAACACCTTTTAAGTAATGCTAGGATGCAGTTGACAATAAAATCATAAGATAAACCTCATTTTCTAAGATGGAAGGTAGCCTATTATCAGCCAAATACACATGTATGTTCTTTCCTTACAAACAGTCCGAAGCCATTGGCAGATATTTTTCAAACTATACGGTGGACAATATCATCTGATGGGGCAACCAGTGGCTTGGTATGTGATTTCCTATTTACTAGAAGCAAGTGAATGTTTCCCAGCGGAAAACTTGATGCACGAGAGAAATAGAAAGATAGTGAAAGTGGCCAGTTAAAGTTATGGCAGGATCAACTTAGAGGGTGCCCAAGAGCATTTAACATGTATATATACCACAGATTATGTCTCATTTGCTCATTTTGGCTATCATGCATCATTAGCTCTATGTAAGATTGCATTTATTGCACCATTAAGGGATTTGGCTATAAAAAGTAGGGTGACTTGGAAAAGTGATACGCTACCATTCTTACATATTATTCTGCCCCATTTCAATCAACTTTATAAGGGAACTGTTGTCTATTTTTGCTGCAGAAACTTATTTCATGCTTATATTCTTGGACTTAGTGAAGGATGGCCTACTCAATTCCATATTTCAGAGTTGACATAGCCTAAATGAGTAATAAATTGCATAACATGTTGTAACTTAGCAATATACTAAAACCAGGGGTCATTTCAAAGCCCAACATTTCTCGTACAACTGTGATGCGTACTGCACAGTTTTTGCAGTTGTAGAAAATTTATGGGGCTATACCACAATTAAATTCTCTACATATTTTACATCCAAACAACCTATACCTTTGACTTTGGCAACCGACCTATATCTTGCTTCATTAGCAGATGTGGAGACATATGACTTTAGATACCAGATTCAAGAACCATATCGTAGTATTTACTATTTTCATATTGCATTTCCAACCCTTTTCACCCTTTGGAGTTTGTTAGCATAAATTATTTTCCTAACGATTGTTAGCATAAATGATATTGTGGGCACTTGTTTATTTAATTGCATATCATTGCACATATATGGCTGGCATCTATCACATGATATGATTATATTATGTAAAAATTATATATTTCCAATGATCCTAGGTAGCAATGCCTTATTTTATGTACGCATGACATCAAGTACCACACCAAGATGGTTAATAACGTCTAGAAATGGAAAGTTGCAGAGGGTTTATTATAGTCATATGGACCAACCTAGCTAAGTATGGTAGGTACTTATAGGAGAAATTGAAGCCACTACGATCACAAGATAGGAAACACACCTTTGGAGTGTGATATACATGCTAGGGTGTCTAGGAAACCATGGTTCCTCATCTTGGCACATAGGCAATAACGAATAGTCACATGTTGTATAGTTTCTAGGGTTGTACTGCATGACTATGTAACTTCTCTGTTGAAGTTTCTAAGTTTACTTAATTTAGAAACACTTCATGCACTTTTCCTGATTTATTCCTACCTACTTGTTAATTTTTCTTTAACAAGTTATTTACAAAGTAAATACTAAAAATAAACACTAGTACATGCTCAACATATTACAGATCAGCAACTAAAAGAAACAAGAACAAACACACCACATGACACCATTATTTTTGGACCAATGTCCCCGGAAAAACCCAATGCGGGAAAGCAAGTGTAGCTATCTGAGGGTTTTCTTATTAAGCAATATTGGAGTACAATCTGGGTGTCGTAACTGGCCTACCCAACAGAGAATTTCCTTAGCAGCAATACCTCACAGTTTGAGAGAAATCTCCTGGCTAAAACCCCGGAAAATCCTTCTGGCAGCTCCTCAGCACAAAACTGCTCCTACAACCCCAACGTCTGCCCAATCTGGACTGCGTCAGCCCCTCTCTGTCTCACACTGGCCCTGCGTCAGCCCCAAGAGGCCCTACGTCAGCTCTGGGAGCCTCTACGTCAGCTACGCTGGCCCCTCTGGTGCTTTGGCGTAGCACTTGGCTGCCTCTGCGTGGCCCTGCTGAGCCCTTACTGGCTCTGCGTCACCCTCCTTGGCTGATGTGTTGCTCTCCTGGCACAATCTTTGCCTTCTCTGTCTCTCTATACCTGCTCTCTCGATCACTAATTCTATCTCTCTTAGCAAACCCCGCTCTAGAAAATAGAATGATTGATCATCTGGTGTATTCTCCAAGTGACCCTCAAGCCTCTTCTTATACTCTTATCGTTGACATATCAACGGCCAAGATTAAGTCCCTAATCAACAGCTAAGATTAGATCTGGCTTGATCCATGTCTTTTGGACCACTCTAACACAGATTCATACTAATACTCATTAATATTTTATTTTCCCTAAGTTTAAACTTAGGGACTCCATTAAAAATATTAATTATTTTAATATCTCCTGATCTGTTTAAAATCTGCCCAAACCCTTTCTAGGTGTTGGAGATCTCATGTGCCCCAACCTCTCCACCACATTTCATGGCTAAAGCACATCTGATGTAATCCCAAATCAACACTCCCTCTTAGCGAGGACTGTGCTCTTGCAATACTCCTCACTGAGTATTACTCTGATCATCCGGCATCGGTACCTGTGCTGATGCTAGGCCTTCCTGCCCAACATCCTCTGCACTACTGCCTCTTGTACTGCTGCCCATGGTTCTGCCACTGCCACTGCTGCATCTGTACAATAGCTCCCTCTGCATCCATGTTGTTGTTGGTCCTTTCTCCCAGCACAGCATCTACACTGCACCTCCTCTAATCATGCTACATCGTGCTGGCCACTGTTGCACTACAACTCAGTTACTGAGAAGTAAGTAACTGATCTCCCAACTAACCTCCCTGTTGGGCTAGAAACACCCACTGATGCTAAAGCTCCCTCTATCGCTGACAAGTGCTCCCTCTCTCTGACCTCTACACTACTGCAACAACTCCCTGCATCTCGCACTGTTGCACACCTCGTTGTGCCTTCCTGCACTGGTGCAACACTCTTGTGCCTCTCGCATTGCTGCAGCCTGCTAGCTCTGCATTGTCTTGGGACTCCTGCACTATAACTCTCTCTGCCGCTCCATCCGCATCCGTCTCTACCCACTCAGCCAGTTCTGCTACACCTCGTCGGGGCTCCTATAGCAAGGTCTAATCCAAGAGGCTGGGTACCTCGAGGATCCTACCCCTCATCGCCTGTAGTCCACATGACTACAACTCGATGCCTCCCCACTTCCGCTCAAGTGGCATGTGTGCACTCATGGCACAATCATCGTCTGTCAAAACTTCCTTCTTTGCCCGTGCTGGCGTTGCCTTAGTCTCGGAAGACTCTCCCTTACTCTTCTTCCTTGGGCACTGGGTCGCATAGTGACCCATCTCCCCACAGTGGAAGCACTTGATCTTGGAGAGATCTTTCTTCTTCCGCTTCTCCTGCTTTCCCTTAGATGCTAGGGCCACATCCTCCTCCTCCTGCTTGACTTTGATCCCTTTGCTGTTGCTACCTGTCTTTGACTGCCGTCTGATCTCTTCCTAGCGAAGAGCTGCCCACATCTCATCCCAAGGTAGGAGAGTCCCTCCGCCCAGGATGCTCTAGACAAACACTTCCCACTCTTCTGAGACAGCATTCAAGATTGTCCTCACCATAAGCTCTTAATCCGATGTCGCTCCTATAAGCAGTCAACTGATCTCGGATCTCATTCAGTCCTTCAAGGAAGAAGTCAGTCGTTTGACCCTTCTTCATCTGATACGACCTCATCTGGTTCTCGAGCAACATTCTTCTCTGCACAGATGTATGTTGGTACAAGTTCTTGAGAGCCTCCCACATCTCAATTGTCGTTTCCTTCTCGGCTATATGTGGTACCACATGATCCTTAACCCCGTCAAGGATAATGCACTTGGCCCTCGCCATCGCCTCCTCGTACTTGGCTTTATCATTGGGGTCGACTGTGATAGCTATAACCTTCAAGGCGAAGTTCTTGACACGATTCTTGTCAAGCACTTATAAGATTCTGGCCTTCCAGACTGCGAAGTTCGATGCTACGTCCAATCTATCCTGGTCTCTTACCCCGTGTAGTGCCATGACGCTTCTCTACTTCCCTCCTGGAAGTTCTCTATTCGACTCCTCTGAGTCTCTACTTCCCGTCTGGAAGTTCTCTTCTGGACTCCCTCTAAGTCTTGATTTCCCTCCTGGAAATCCTTCTGCCGCTTGTCGAGATGCCCCCTACTCTAATCGTCTTGTGCAACTGCACTGCTGATCTAGGTTCCTCAACTAGAAACCCTCGGTAACAACTCCTCTGCCCCTGCTTTGTCAGGTATTGTTTGGACTACACTACCTCACCAGCTCCACTCTGCAATATTCCTGCAGCCTTCTAGTCCCCAGCAACTGCCTCTTTGTGAACTGCATCAGCCCTTCTCTTCCTCACGCTGCCTCTGCATCACCCTGGATGGGTCTGTGTCAGCCCTGGGATGCCCTACGTCAGCCCTCTAGCCCTTTGCGTCAGCCACGCTGGTCTCTCTGAGGCTCTGCACAATTCCTGACTTCTTCTACGTGGCTCTGGCTAGCTCTGCGTCACACTTCCTTGGCCTCTGCGCTGCTAGAAACAACTTTTGTCACCTCGGGACAACTGTTTTCTGCTGCTATTGCTCTGCTTGGCTGATGTCTCTTAGTCCCCCTGTGATCTGCAATCACGCTCTGATACCATGTTGAAGTTTCTAAGTTTACTTAATTTAGAAACCCTTCATGCACTTTTCCTGATTTATTCCCACCTACTTGTTAATTTTCCTTTAACAAGTTATTTACAAAGTAAATATTGAAAATAAACAACAGTGCATGTTCAACATATTACAGATCAACAACTAAAAGAAACAGGAACAAACACACCACATGACACCATTATTTTTGGACCAATGCCCCGGAAAAACCCAATGTGGGAAAACCGGTGCAGCTATCTAAGAGTTTTCTTATTAGGCAATATTAGAGTACAATATGGGTGTCATAACTGGTCTACCCAACAAAGAATTTCCTTAGTAGCTATACCTCATAGTTTGAGAGAAATCTCTTGGCTAAAAACCCGAAAAATCCTTCCGACAGCTCCTCAGCACAAAATTGCTCCTGCAACCCCAGCGTCTACCCAATCTGGACTGCGTTAGCCCCTCTCTGTCTCACGTTGGCCCTGCGTCAGCCCCAGGAGGCCCTGTGTCAATGCTGGGAGCCTCTGCGTCAGCTGCGCTGGCCCCTCTGGTGCTCTGCGCAGCACTTGGCTGCCTCTGCGTGGCCTTGCGTGAGCCCTTGCTAGCTCTGCGTCACTCTCCTTGGCTAATGCGTTGCTCTCCCAACACAATCTTTGCCTTCTCTGTTTCTCTGTACTCAATGCCTCTCAGCTGCTCTCCCAATCACTGATTCTATCTCTCTTAGCAAACCTCACTCTAGAGAATAGAATGATTGACCATTTGGTGTATTCTCCAAGTGACCCTCAAGCCTCTTCTTATACTTTTCTCGTTGACATATCAACAGCCGAGATTAAGTCCCTAATCAACGGCTAAAATTAGATCTAGCTTGATCCATGTCTTTTGGACCACTCTAACACATTCATATTAATACTCATTAATATTTTATTTTCCCTAAGTTTAAACTTAGGGACTCCATTAAAAATATTAATTATTTTAATATCTCCTGATCTGTTTAGAATCTACCCAAAGCCTTTCTGGGTATTGGAGATCTCATGTGCTCCAATCTGTCCACCAAATTTCGTGGCTAGAGCTCATCCGATGCTACCCCAAATCAACATTCTCCACATATTCTACGGAGAATAAGCATCTTTAATTGGGAATTTTAGCATCTGACCTATATATTTTATATCAGATGATAGCAAATGTGATTGTGTAGATCAGAACCACAACAAAGTATTTCCTTATTACATTTCAACATTCTTCATGCTATTGTAATTTGTGGGACTAGTATAAATGTCAAGTCACCTGACACGAGACACAGAGACCCCCCGGAACATAACACAGCAGACACACACACACACACACACACACACACACACACACACTATATATATATATATATATATTACACAAATTCTCATGATGATGAATTCAATCATACATGTACATTGTAACATTCTGCATACAATCATGATTCATCAATTATACAACTTTACAACTAGCACTTACTACTAAATCAATGACGAATACTATAAATTGACATTGGACAAACACAAGAAATTAACCATAAACTGCAGTTTTTTCATCAAGTCATCAAAACCAAAATGTATTACATAGATACTAAGTCCTGAGGACTCCTAACTAGGAATGCCAACGACAAATAGCCAATACAAAACAAGGTAGACACTAGAACCTGAGACTGTAGAACAAGAAGGAAGAATCTCATAGGTTGTTGCCAACAAGCTATAACCTATGCCTATATCTCATCAATATCAAAATTAGCATGATTACCGCCACTACTCTCTTTTGCATCCTCCTCCTATGTATCCAATGTAATCTTTGCATCTGTTGGTGTGGAGGATGAACCCTCAAGAGTTTCACCATCATCAAAAGTGATAGGCTCTAGCACTAGCTCATTAAGATCCAAGTTGGCCAATGCCCCTTTCCTGTTGCCCTTGATTAAGCCATGAATGTTGTAAAAATAAAGAAAAAATGCAATGTTGTAACGTTGTGCATGTAAACAAAATGGATAGGTAGACTATCGTAGCAAAACTAGAAAAAATGGAAGGGGCATCCACTTACTTGTAGCTTGAATCACCTCTAAAACACTCCTATCTCCTTCATTGGTCGCTCCCACAGTGCCACAACACCCAACCAGCGAATGCAAATGGACAAATGCGGCCCAATTCCAGTTTTTATCAAGCACGCGGGTCACTTTTTGATGGACACGTGTTTGAAAATTGTGATTCTCTCTAGGCACAAATCCCAAAATTCAGAAACGCACCAACAACAAATCAGACAGCAGTGAAACGTGTCCGACATGTTAGATTCGCAACACGTGGGGGGAAGGGGATGAATCCAGTGACTTAGTATGGATGATATTTTGGCAACTTGTTTATTTTGATGTTTGAAGTTGTTACACATGATATGTTGTTATGGTTTATTAATGATAGTCTAGTTTCCATGTCCTTTTCTATTGACTACAGTAGGATGTGATTATGGGATTAAGTGCTTACTTATTTGCAATAGTGTTATTTCTATTTTATGCATGAATGATATAATGAGCGATAGGTGGACTTATTGGTAGTTGATTAAGTCTAAAATGCTTTGTGGACATGAAGAATCATAGATTCATAATGGGTTCATGCTCATTACAACTTACACAAACCAACTTAGCTAGTAGAAATTGTATCTGCCTATTGCATATTGTGCCACAATGATCATAGGAGAGGCTACACCATTAGAGTATAGTCTATGCCTTACAATGTCTAGAACACCATGCTTACACACCTTGCCATATTGGGAGTAATAACATAGTTGAGATACCCTTGACTATGATGACCAAGAACTCTTAAGCATGTCAAGTATCCCTGATGTGAGTATTTGGCTCAATACACTTCCAGAACACATTTAATATTGACCAGTCACTACTTGCCATACTCTTGTGTATGACAAGTATGGAAACTCACCTGCCTTGCCAAGTCTTAGCATGGCTACTGCGAGTAAGATAAATGTTGATTTTTCAAGTGCAACAGATACAACCACAAATTTCTGAAATATTGATAATTACTTCTAATGATATATTATCTTCTTTTAACAATTACAATTTATCATTATGCAATTACACTGCAGAAATTAAACCATAAGGGTAGTAGAGATCATAATGGACAAAGAGAACACAAGATTTGCCCTTGGAAAACCCACTTAAAGGAAAAATCCAACAACCTTTTACTTAGAGAAATTCTTCAGTTCAACAAGAGATACATCTAATGTTGTTAGTCAACTATGCCAATAAACTAACGGTCAAACCAAGTCTCTAGCCCTCAAGTCCAGCCTCTGAATCTGAACTACAACTTAGCCTGATCCAATATGCCCTAGGACGAAATTTGGTCTCTAGAATATGCCCAGAAACTCATAAATTCAGCTTCCCAATCTGCCCAGAAATTCGACCTGCCTAGAATATGTTGCCCAGAAACACATGTGCAAGCTAGAGAAAGAGATGCGAGAGAGAGAGAGAGAGAGAAATGATCTTCGTCCTTCTTGTACTTCTTGATCTTCACTTGGATGCCTACAACTTGTCTTTCTTGTGTGAGATCGAACGATGCTCTTGTGGAGGAGGTCAAACGAAATTTGGTCTCTAGAATATGCCCAGAAACTCATAAATTCAACCTCCCAATCTACCCAGAAATTCGGCCTGCCTAGAATATGTTTCCTAGAAACACATGTGCAAGCTAGAGAAAGAGATGCGAGAGAGAGAGAGAGAGAGAGAGAGAGAGAAATGATCTTCGTCCTTCTTGTGCTTCTTGATCTTCACTTGGATGCCTACAACTTGTCTTTCTTGTGTGAGATCGAATGGTGCTCTTGTGGAGGAGGTCAAATGCCTTTATATAGATGTTTTTCCTTCACAAATGGGTGTGTCTCTTCACTAGGGCCAACTTGACTATCTTGGAGCCAAAAATTCAAAATTCAAATTTCAAAATTTTCTCTTTTAAACCCAACATGAAAAGCATGTCTTACAATAATTCTTTCAAAGGCTAAATAATCAAAATGACATGAAGAACATGTCTTACAAATTACAAGGGCTAAAATATAAATTATGAAGACTGACCATAGCTACAAAATTGAACACTCCCACTTAGCTAGGGAGATATTCATAATGACTAGATAAATGTTCTTCTTGTGAACAAATTTCTCTAAGAAAAGGCTATAGCAAATCATCATCAATCAACTACCATAATTCTGGCCAAATAAATTGACACATGGTAGGATAATAGCATCTACAAAATACCATAATTTTGGTCAAGTATCTATGACACATGGTAGATCAACAACATCAATTGGGCTGCCATAATTCTGGTCAACACCTCTGACACATGGTGCAACCTCACCATAATTATGGTTAGTAATTTTGACACATGGCACATCATTAGCATCAACTAGTCACCATAATTTTGGTCTACTTGACACATGGTATACAGACTAGTCTTGGTTCACCATCATTCTGGTCAATACTGGACACATGGTGAATCCCCAAAGGCCACAGTCTACCAAAGTAATTTTGGCCTGATGCTAAATGATAATGATTTTGAAAGGGCCACACTCTATATGAGTGATTCTAAGCCTCTAGTACCATTCTTCCTAATTATGGTCAATATACTTGACACAAAGAATGATTGTCCTCTGCCAGACCATTCTCCCCAATTCTAGTCATATCTGACACATGGAGAATGTCAGTCCACGATATTATTTCATCATTGTTAATCTAGAAGCTTAGGGATAAATCCCCTCCTTTGGACAACCTTCCTCATTAACAAAGACCCCGCCTAGCCCTTGGAAGAATTTAATTTGGTCAAGGAGAATTTTAATTTTTAAAGTGAAATCCACAAGTACACACAAGTACAAGTCGACCTAGACAAGTTAATTCGACCTCCTAAGATCCATATAAATACACCACATGTCACATCACTTTGGAGCATCCTCACATCATCACATCATCACATCTTCTCTCTCTTCTCTTGATAGGTTTGTACAAGTCTGCAATTGGAGATTCAAGCTCACAAGTGCAAAGGGAAGGAGGCTAGTTCTAATTTTTACGTTGACTTTTTTGTTTTGGACAATTTGACTAGTCGTTGACCAGTTTTGACTTCATGTTTTGACTTGCTTTGACTTGGAAAATTTTGATTTTGGAGGCTAAACTGACTAATGAAGGAACTAAACTTTTTTGGGCAGTCTGACTTGGGTTGACCATAGGCATATTGACTGAAGTTTGACAACAAAATTATGAAGTTTGACTGCAGACTTTCTCTCTCCTTTGACCAAGCTTTTTGGGGTTGTTTTTTGATTGATCTTTGACCAACAAGGAAGGCCAAATATTTTGACTGTTGACCGAGCTCATTTGGAGGACTGTTGACTAGTTAGGGCATCAATTATTGTTGTTGACTTTGACAGAATTTGCAAATATGACTTGTTGACCAAATTTGAAGCTTTGACTTTGACTCTATTGTTGATGAATTGGAGCACTGTATCTCTCTGTGGAACATTTGATGACAATCTAATAGAAGAAAAATTTGAAAGGGTTTTCCCCCTTGTGGGGTTTTTCCCTAGTCCTTGACCAAATCTTGTGTCTCTTGTTATTGCTCTTGGTTGTCTTCTATTGTGCACTGGATTTATTTTTCTATCTACAATTGCTTATTGATTACTGGAAGATTGAAATTATTGGATAATTGATTGCTAATTGAAAAAGAATTGGAATAAGCGAATGTGCTAAGCATAGAACAATGGAAAATTAACATGGTATCAGAGCTAAGGTGAAGACAAGTCCAAGGAGACAAGAGATTAAAGCAATCACCTATTAAGGAATCCATTTGGAAGAAGCTACTTGGTCAAGATGTCTACCTCATACTTCAAGGATGTAGAAAAAATGGGTGACTAATCAAATTTTGTTACTTGGAAGATCAGGTTGGAAGTGACATTGGATGAAAATGATGTTTTGGAATATGTGGAAGGAAAAGTACATGAGCCACTAGAAAATGCTCTTGATGCTACGAAAGCCAAATATAAGAAAGGTGAGATAAAAGCCAAGAACATACTCAATGATTCTTTGAAAGATCATTTACTTACATACATTGCAAAGTTGAAGAAGTATAACGACATCTATTATAATTTGGTTGGGATGTATGAGGTCAACAATTTGAATCACATTTTGTCCTTGAAGAATCGACTAAAGAGATGAACAAGGGGGAAGTTGTGCAATCATATGTCATGAGGATATCCCAACTAAGCGATCAATTGCAGATTGTCGAAGAACCTATATCTGATAAAGAGTTGGTGCTTGTTACTCCTCAAGGTCTTCCTCCTATTTGGGAAACCTTCATTACTACTATAAGCAACAACAACAAGTTCTCATCATTTGATGAGTTGGTTGGTAAATGCACTCCAAAAGAAACTGGGATGATTTCCAAAGCGAGAATTAAAAAACATGAAGTAGAGCCCTTTGCTTTTGCTACTCAAGACAAGAGGAAGAAAGGAAAAGGAAGATCATTTAATTCAAGAAAGCAAACATCTAGGGACTCTGAAAGAAGATTTAAGAAGGACAAAGTTGAGTGTTTCAAGTGCCATAGGTTTGGACACTTTTCCAAAGACTGTCTGGAAAATGAGAATGCTACAAGGTCCGACTACAGCGACAATTGAGGCTTCAACAACAACAAGTTCAATGATAGAAGAAGAGGAGATGATAAAAGAAGAAGAGATGGTAGAAGAAGAAGAGATGCTCCAAATGATCGTGAAGAAGGCCATCATCCTCAAAAGAGATCAAGGAACTCTAGGTATGGAAATAATGCAGCTGCTACTTAATCTGAATATATTCGTATTTTTGCTCTTTCTAATTCCTCTCCTCCGGATTCATCTAATAGTTGGTTGGTAAATAGTGGGACCTCTAGACATTTCTCAGGGTATCGTAAAGGTGACTAACTTGAAAATCATTCTCAGAGAGAATTGTACTTATCATGTGAAGGGCTTTGGTTTTGTTAAATTCATTTGGATTATGGGGAAACCATACTTCTTCATGAAGTTATGTATGTTTCAAGGTTGAAGAAAAACCTTATATCTATGTCTGTCTTGAAAGACAAAGGAATGAGAGTTTCCTTCATAAGAGGAAAGGTCTTCACCTGACCTATGGAGGCCCACAGGAGGGATGCTTTCACCTTGGGATCTAGAATTGAAGGACTATATAGAGTAAATGGAAGACCACTACGAGCAATGGTACATGATAGAAATCATCAAAGTGAGGGCCCCCCCCCGAGGGGTCTAGTTTCCTAGCTCCCCCGCGCTTAGGGGACTTGGGGACGAGAAGGGGTCATTTCCCCACACTCCCAAAAATCAGGATATGCAGGGGGATGTGCCAAGGGGTCATTTCCCTGTCCTGAGGAGTCGTTTCCGAAAAGGGGGATGAGGGGGGGTCATGAGGGGTCGTGGGGGGACGAGAAGCACGATTTAAAAAAAAATGGTTTAAAACGAAAATTTAACGTAAATAATTAAATAAGTTAATAACTAAGGTTTAAACTTTAATTAATTTAATTAATTGTTAAAACTTAAACGCAGGGTTTTATGTTTTATGTTTTATGTTTTGAAGTGTTAAACCCTCACACCTCACACCATTTGCGTTTGCTCATCACTCGAGAAACTCCTCCCGTCCTCTGTCGAGCAACAGTCCATGTCCTGACTCCTCCGTCGAGCAGCAGTCCACCAGTGAGCATTGGTTCCTCAGCATTGTTCCTCCAGTGAGCAGTGAGCAACAGACTGCAGTCCACCGTTTCGTCGCAAGCAGCACACCTCCCCGTCGAGCAGCAGTCCACCGTTGCTGTCCAGTGTCACTTGCAAGTTGCAACCCTGCCTGAACGCTAACTGTTGCAAGTAAGTACCAGAACTGTTAGTAAATTTTTTTCACTTTTAAATTTTTTTTGTAATTCTGAAATCTGTAGCTACGTTTCTTTTTTTTTCATTTTTTCTAATTTTTTTATTTATTTTATTTATTGTATTTGATTTCTAAAAAAATTAGAAACTCACTGTTTTTTTAATTTAAATTTTTTTTTTTGTAATTTAATTTTTTTAATTTTTTACGCTTGTTGTTTTTTCTTTTGTTTTCATTTCTTTCATTTCTTTTTTAAGTTTTGAGTCTTGACTGTGTTTTAAACAAAAAAATGAATGTTTTTCGTAAATTTTATTTTTTTTAAATTGTTTATAACTTTTGACTATGTATTAATTTTAATTTTTTTCTTGTAAATTAAACAAACAAACAAAAAAATAAGTGTTCAAAACTTCAATGTGTGTGCTGTAGCTACTAGCCTGTGTAATGTTTTTAAATTTTTTTTATTTTCATTACAGGCTCCAACTTACATTTTGATTTGTCTTTCAACTTACAAAGTTACAACTTACAACTTACAACTATGAGTTAGAGTCAAACTTCTTCTGGGAACAGTGAAAACAGTGATAGTAGCTACAGTGGTAGTGAGCCACAAGATGCACAAGAAGAAGTTGAAAGCAATCACAAGGGGGCAAGATACCAGAATAGGCATGGTGTAGATTCTGGAGGCCCACCAAGAGAGCTGGAAAAATTTGCAAAGGGGACATTTAATCCTCTAAAACCACTTCTAACCTATGCAACTAGACTGTAAAAAAAGAATCCAAAAGTTGGTGGTGGCTCATGTGATTGGGTCTGCAATATTTGTGGGCATCACTTAGTTGGCAGCTATACCAGGGTGAAGCAACACATTTTGGCTATTACAGGTAAAGAAGCCAATATGTGTCCCTCAAAGAACCTGAATTCAGCTCAAAGAGAGCAACTTTGGAGGCTAGAAAGGGCAGCCACTAGAAAAGGATTGTTTTCTAGCAGACATGTTGATCCATCCACAAATATTCCTCCATCTAGTGCTTCATCAAAAAAGACAAAGGTTTCTACTGGTGCATCTCGTTCTTGTGCAATGGGTGGTACAGTGTTTGGGATGTACAACATTCTAGATTGAGATGACACAGATGATGCAATTGGCAAATTTCCTTTTGCCATTGGAATTCCCTTCCATGTTGTTTGTTCTCCTTATTACAAAGAAATGGTTCAAGCAATTGCAAAAATAGGGCCTTCATATGTACCACCAGGAGAACATAAACTACGAACAACAATTTTAGATAGACAGGTATCCAAAATTAATGTGCAGAAAGAGAGAATGAGACAAACATGGTTGAGGTTTGGTTGCTCTATTGTTATGGATGGATGGACTGACATCCGAAAACGCCCACTAATCAACATCGTAGTGACATCTTCAAAAGGTCCATTCTTTCTTAAAGTTGTTAACTGTTCTGGAAAGCGCAAGGATGCATTTTTCCAATTTGAGCTTCTTCGAGAAGCTATAGAGGACGTTGGGCCTGATAGTGTGGTGCAGGTTGTGACAGATGCAGCAGCAGTTTGTAGATCAATTGGGTTATTGATTCAAAATAGGTATCAACAAATTTTTTGGACTCCTTGTTGTTTGCATGCATACAATAATGCACTGAAGGACATTGGCAAGATTCAGTGGATATCAGACTTGGTGTCAGTGACAAGAGATGTGCAGATGTTTATCTGCAACCACCACACCTCCTTGGCTATGTACAGGGCTCACACGAGGAAGGAATTCCTCAAGCCCACTGATACTAGATATGCTAGCTATTTTCTCTTATTGGAGAGGATGATAGAGGTACAAGCACCTCTACAATCCTTGGTTGTGAGTTCAAAGTGGGGAAGGTGGTCAGAATCAAAGACAGACACTGGGAAGAAGGTCAGGCTTCAGGTTTTGGACAATGATTGGTGGGCAGATTGTTCTTATTTGGTGTCATTCTTGGGCCCTATTGTGGAGGTCATTTGTTACACTGATTCAAATGCTCCTAGTCTTGGAGAAATCTATGAGACCTTTGATAGCATGTTGGGTCGTGTGAAGGTAGCCATTCAGCAGAGGGAGCCCTCATTAGAGTTCTATACTTCCCAGATTCGACCCATCATTCAGCATAGATGGGATCGAATGAACACATCTTTGCACATGGCAGCATATGCATTAAACCCAAAATGGTATGTTGAGAGACCTGGGAGGGTGCCTCCTATTGATGATCCAGAGGTAAAGAATGGCTTCCTAAATGCAATTGCAAAAATGTACAGTGAGGAGGAGGGGTCAAGATTTCGAAGATAGTTTGTTCAGTTTACATCTCTTAGTGGCCCCTTCAACACATGTGGTGCTCAGGCAGATCGCATAAGTCTAGCTTAAGATGACCCGATTGGTTGGTGGAGGATGCATGGGGATGGTGCTCCAGAGCTCAAAGATCTAGCTATGAGTTTGTTGTCTCAGATTGCTAGTTCCTCTGCAGCAAAGAGGAATTGGTCCACATATAGCTTCATCCACTCTATCAAGAGGAACAAGCTTACCTCTAAAAGAGCGGAGAAGTTAGTTGTTGTGCACAGTGCCCTATGTCTTGAGCATAGGAAGACACCTAAGTATTTGAAGGGACCAACAACACGATGGGATGTTGATCCAAAGGATGATGCATAGCTAGATATGGAGGAGAGATTTGATGAGAGACAGATGGGGTTGGTTGGTGTGCCACTTAGCATGTTTGAGAATGCTAGTGATTCAGATTTAGATGGTGATATGGTTGATCCTGATTTATTCATGCAGCAGCTGGATGCAGAGACTAGCGGGGCATTACCTTGAGGTTTGAGCAAAATTATGCTCGTTTATCTTTTGATATGTTGATGTTCTTATGTTATTCTGACTCTATAAAATTTTGACTCTTGATGTATCAGACTTGACTTTAATCTTTTATAATTCTATAAAATTTTGACTCTTGATGTATGATGTATCAGACTTGACTTTTATAATTTTATGTCAATATTCATCGTTCAGTATTCAATGTTCATAGTAGGAAGTGGAACATCAATATGGTTTAAAGTTTAAACTTTAATCATAATGTATGATGTATGATTATAAATTAGAATTTTAAATTTATATGATATCAGATAATGATATTCATATCAAAGATCATGCTTTGTATCTTTTCAATTCAAACCCAATTGTCATAGTGGACTCAATCAATAAATTATATTTTATATTTATAAGTTTTTAAGACCCTGACGGCCCCCCACGTTTCCTAAAAATTTGTGGGGAGCTTTTGCATAGGCCGCTCCCGCGTATCCTCGCTCCCTTGCCCCCTCATCCCAGAACCTTGGTGGAACATTGCGCTTGCTCATCTACACTATGAAGTCGTGCCCAAAGTAAGGAGGATGGTTTACGAAATGCCTAAAGTTCAATCTAATCATGATGGAGTATGCCTCGGATGTGCCAGTGGAAAGAAGTCAAGGCAACCATTCCCTCCTAGCAAAAGCAGGACCAATTATATTCTACAACTCATTCATTCTGATCTTTGTGAACCAGTTACCCACCACCAGTGGTTGACCCCTACAGCAAAAAATTTCTCCTATATTTGTCTCTAGCCGGTAACCAGCATCCCCTTGCAGCCACCAGATATAGCGCGGTGTGACACCATTCTCTTCCACCTGAGCCAGCCATTATGTGCTCTCGCCCATCTTCTATGATCATATGTTTGAAAGTGGGTTTTCCAACCCCGAAGGTATGACTTTTCATTATGTAATTGGGTGTTTATGCTTTCTTTTCTAGGCACATTTGGACATGGACTAGTGGGGGGATTCGACAGAAAGAATGGTCTTGGACTGTACTCTTGTTCCCTTGTCCCAACTTGGTGGTTAATCTTGTATCCTAGTCCCATTGGATCTCCTCTATGGGCTTCCAACTTTAGGAGTGACACTACATGGGAAAGCCTAATGGTTGCGTGGTCCCGCTTCCCGACACCATATCTTTCACTCCCCTCTACTCATTATAAGCCCTTTACACAGTTTCCCCATCTGGGTCAACATTTGTCCATTGGGTCCACAAGGTGTTAGCCTTCCCCCATCCCCTTGTCCACACTTTGGGTCGGGCCTAGAACGATGCCCTAGAGGTTGATGCAGCTAAAAAGAAAGATAAAAGCATGATTTGGCCACTTACAAATAGGAAATGTACCACAAAATGCAAAAGATGGTCAAGATATAAAAATTTAACACGTGGGAAAAAACCAAACATGAGCTCTACCCCCTATTACTATGGCCATCACCCTGGTTCCTAGAGCCCCTATGAGTGCCCCCCGCATCATTAAGGAATCCATGATTGTCCCAACCCCTAGGGGGTAATGAACTACACAACATTAAGGAGGAAATCACTGCAACATCATACACATCATGCTAGAGCCCCGAGCAGTAAAGAAAGAAAAATCAATAAAAGGCAAACTGCATATTAAGAAGGGTGGAAAAACAAACTCCAAGGTAACTCATGTACCACGATTGCTCCCTCCTACATCCATATACCCAAGGTGTGGGCTTCCCTCATTCTAGCTACCCTTGTACCATTGCATGTGGCTTAGAGCCTTCCCTATTGCCCCATTCCATTTCACCATTATTTCACATGCCACTTGCCATTTGATGGACATACCATGGACCTATCACTCCCTTAAAGGTTCAAACCACCTAATATGGTCCTTTTATTAACCTCTCTTGTCAAGCAAGGAAACACCTATACATTCTGAAGCCCATTTGGAAGGGCATGCTACTATGAATTGTCCACTTTTTCCCTTGATTAGCAAGCTTATTTACTCAATTGCACTAATGACTGGTTGTACTAGAAGGTGAGGAGACACATTGGATCTTATACAAGACTACAGGTGGGTCTCCATCATGGACTTGGCCTCCCTATATAGGATCCAAGCCCTTTAGCAGGTCATAGTGGCATGTGTAGGGTGAGTGTTCAAAGCCATGGGCCTCCACCACAAGCAGGGAATTGATTACTATACCATGGGTTTCTTCAACACCACCAGTGGCTTGTTCGTTCCCCAGTTATCCAAAGATGATGATGCACTTGGACCACACTACCCCAGGCATTTGGTAGATGATCCAGCTCCCAAAGGAGGATATGTCTTATCCAAGAAGACATGGGAGGGCATATGTCATCATTCTTGCCCTTATTAATGGAGCATCAAGATGTTTGATCCAGTTGGAGACCCATGAGACGTTTATTATGCCCCATAGCCACTTAGGAGCACCATGAGATGTTTTGCTTGGAAATCAAGGGGCCACCCCCTTGATCATCATTTTTGGAGCCCTCCTCTTAATCATGGCCAACTAAGGACTTATCTTGGCCTTCCAACTTCCCTTTGCACCATTATTTTATCATTTTGCCCTCGTTAGGAAGGTTTATTTTACACATACGAGCTATTTGGTGGACTTGTCACCAAAATTATTGTTATTTGCACATTAACATAATAATCAAGGGCTTAATTAGGCTAATTAGACCATTCGAACTTGTGAGAGGCTCATATAAATTGAAGAGAGCCTCATTTTGTAACTCATCATCACTTAGATTTGGGATATATCTCTTTAAAGAATTCAGATCTGCAATTGTGGAATGATTTGGATGAATAAATGCATTTTGATGCAAGGAAAAAAATCGCTCTCTCTTGGAGATTCTTGTTGGCAAGACTTTTTATGGATATACTCTTCTTCGCCTTGTAAGCGCAATATAATGTTATTTTTTTGTTTTAATGGATGTCTAATGTATGGAATCATTTTCTTATGGTGAAATAATGTGCCCTAATTAATGTGAATTAGTAAAATCATTGAAACTACTGGATATTTTTGCATGTGTTACTAATTGGACAAATAATGAATGAATGTTCCTAGAGGATTATTTGCATTGCTTCTTCGAAACCCCATAACAATTGCCATCAATGTATAAAAATATAAAGTTGTCATGTAGCTACATCCATAATGTTAGTGAAGTTGCTTCTTTAGGCCTCCTTGAAAAGCGAAGTTCCTGAATCTTGATCATTTTGACTCCAATCTTCCCAATAGCTAGGCATTGGTCCTAGATCCTTGGAGAAACATGCTTCTTTTCACCTCTTTTCTTTTTGTATTCTTCGTCCCTTTAATGATGAGGTTTTCTAGAGCTTGGTGTAAAATTTTAGGGTGGAGGAATTCTGGGATTTCGTCCCAACAAATTTCTTCATTCATGCCTCCTCTAGGCATCCTCCAGTTTTGAACAAATTTCGACGGTGGAATTTCAAATAACTTGATGCCCTAGCTATCACACCAAGTGGGAAACCTAGAAGCTAATCCTTCAACTTAGGGATTTCTTGAAGGTTTATGCTTAACTACTTATTGAAGTATATCATACAACACCTTTTCCCTTAACTATCTTGACCTTGGATGAACTCTTACCTTGCCAAATTTCTCAACCCGAGGTCTCGTATAGCATTTCTTTCAAAGGGTTTTTGTGGAAAGTCCTACTAGCTTCTCCCAAAGCTCACACTTTAATTGAACCTTTCCATTGAATGAGCCATCCTTGCCTCACTTTGAACCCTACCATAGACATATTAATCATAAGTGAGGGATACTGGGACTCCTCCTGTAGGTGAAAATCCGAGAAGAGAAGGGGACATAGGCTGTGGCAACAGTGGGCCTTTGTCCCAAATTGTTGTTGTGCCTTCCAGCTTTAGCCTACCAACTATGCCAACTAGTTTGCACAGCAATAGGACCCATGCCGTAAAATATTTGGGTGTCTATCTATATTATATAATCTTTGTGGATGACTTCTCCTAGAAGACTTGGATATTCTACTTGAAGCACAAGGACGAAGCATTTGAGATGTTCCAGGATTTCAAGGCATTGATAGAGAGTCAAATAGGGAAAAGGATCAAGGTCTTCAGGTTTGATAATGGTGGAGAATACACTTTTAATGAGTTCGTTGACTTTTGCAAGAAGACTGGAAACAAGGAGACCATTATACCTTACAATCACGAGCAGAATGGTGTGGTTGAAAGAAAGAACAAGACCATCATGGAAGTTGCCCAAGCAATGTTGCATGATCAAAAGTTGTCGAAGTTCTTTCGGGGAGAAGCCACTAATACAAAAGTCTATGTTCAAAGCAAGATTCCTCAGCAGGCCCTGGATGACAAGACTCCCGAGGAAGTGTTCACAGTATCAAGCCTGATGTTGGTCATTTAAGAATCTTTGGTTACACCTTATATTTTCATGTGTCAAAGGACAAAAAAAATCATGTCACTTTATTTTTATTATAATATATATTTAGGTATATTTTGGTTATAGTGAATTACTTTCAAACAATAATATGGAATGAAAAAATATTCAATCATCTAATTATTTTTTTCAATAAAACTTTGGTTTTAAATAATATTATTAAATAAATAATTTCAAAATTTAAAGATACCTACATCCTAAATAATATAAAAAAATTATAGAAAAAGTATGTATTGAGAAAAAAAATCATTAATATTTTACAAACCAATTATAATGAGTTTATAAGCTTTATAATCTCATTACACCAATTACAAACTTGATAAACTCATGGATAAACCTAAATACTATACCGATCATAATTTAACCTTTTATTAAACACAATTTATTTATTTATTTTAACAAACTTAATCAACTTATAATGTTGCTTCTTTGAACAAAAATATGATTTGACAAATCACGTGATTCTTATATCATAGACTGGCCAACTATTATGACTGTAATGCCACGTAGAATTTTGTAGAGCGTTGAACATGGAATGGAAAACAAAAACGCAAAAAAGCATGAACAAGATGGAAGCCACTGGAAAGAAATGTATGGTTGTTGGGTATTGTCATAATTCTAAATCTTTTAGAATATATCTGTCTGGTCAAAGGAATATAGAGTTTAGCAGGAACGTGACTTTCGATGAAGATGCAACACTTGGAAAAGCAAGGGACATTCTCCATATGTTGAGAAGAAGGATGATGACATGGACCTACTAGAAGGTCTTTATGTGCCTGAGCCAGAGAAAGTTGCAGATGATCCCATGGAAACTATGGACCCCTTGGATCGTCCTCCATGTGATCCCGCTGCCAGGAAGAGACCACTTTGGCTTCATGATACTTTACAAGATGTTTAAAGACATGTCGCTACCAGATGAACCTCTAGAGAAAGCAAGAAGCCATGTTGATACCAGGGATATGTTGTGGCTATGAGTTCCATTATAAAAGTTGAACCTTGACCTTTGAAGAAGCAGTGAAAGAGCAGGTTTGGAAAGATAATATGGTCAAAGAATACAAATCTATTATGAAGTGGTCCAAGGTATGCCCCTTATTTTGGTTTTATATGTTGATGATTTATTCTTAACAAGTAGTTAGCCTTTGGTGCTCGAGTGTAAGAGGGATTTGGCCTCTGGGTTTGAGATGAAGAACCTTGGAATGGTGCACTACTTCTTAGGCCAAGAAGTGTGGCAAAGGCCAGGTGATATTTTCCTTTCTCAAGGAAAATATGTGGTGAAACTGTTGGAAAGATTTGGAATGGTAGAATGCAAGTCCATGACTACACCGATGGATATGAACTTCAAGAAGTTATGTGGAAATGTTGCAGGCCCTGATTTGGCGAATCCTTCCGAGTATCGATAGTTGATTGGGGCATTGATGTTCCTTGTGAACACCCATTTGGACATATGTTTTGTAGTTAATACTTTGAGTCAATTCATGACTGAGCCTCTCCATGCACACTGGGTTGCTGCCAAGCATGCACTGAGAAATTTGCATGGGACGATTAATCTTGGTCAAAGATATATTGTCGAAGATGTGAGACTTCATAGGAACACTGATGTTGATTGGGCCGGAAATGTTATTGATAGGAAGAGCACATCAGGGTGTTGTTTTAGTTTGGGTTCTACCATGATATCTTGGATGAGCAGAAAGCATAAGTTTGTTGCTTTAAGCACAGTCGAGGCAGAGTATATTGCTACTAGCATGGCTAGCTGCAAGGTTAAGGAAGCTTTTTGGAGAGTTGTTTGAGCAGGGCCTGGATATGACAGTTATATATTGTGACAACAAGAGTGGCATCCGATTGGCAGAAAATCTCGTGTTTAATGACAAGTCCAAGCATATTTGCTGAAAATTTGGCAACACATAGATGAATTTCTAAAAATAGAAAGTCTCAAGATAGTAAATCACCTTGCATCAATTGGTAATCAAGTATTATTGATGGAAAATCCCTTTTGATCATCAACCAATCCTAATAGTTTAATTTCGACTTAATCATCAATATTATCATTAACATTATTATTGTTATTATGATACTATTACATTATTATTAAAAAGAAATTCAAGACACTCAATCATGACACTTAATAATGTTCTCTTACACTCTCATTATTGGCATGGCATATTCCTCTTACACTCTCATTAATGCTCTTACACTTATTAAAGCATGTTATATAATATTCTCTTACACTCCCTTACACTCAATAAAAGCATGTCATAAAAGATTCCTTTTACACACTCTTTAATGTATATGTTACACTCTCTTAAAAGAATAAGTTACAAAGGCATGCGTACCTCCTTAATGGCATGAGTTACATTTACTAAATGGGCGTGAGTTACACTCCTCTTGGCATGCGACTTAATCCTCTTTTATGGCATGGATTCGTTGTTCCTCCTATATATTTGTGCCTCATTCTTTCTCCCCTAACTACTTGTGCATTGTAAAAGAAGAATTCAAAATTGAGAAAGAGTTGGAGATAGTTGAAGAAGATTGTGAGAGAGAGACTTGGAGAGTAAGAGAAAAACTTGACAAGCCAAGGTTGATTCAGTGTTTCAGTGCTTCAATTTTGATTCAGTTGAAGGGACTATTGATTCAGTGTATGCATCTGTTGCTGCTACTAGTGATCTTCATGCTACAGCTTGTCCAGATTTGGGTGAACTTACACATTCTCTTCATCTTTCATTGAACTCTGTATTTCTGTTGAACAATTGATTTATAATAAAAGAAGAATCTGGTTGGGTTTTTCCCTGGTCATTGGATCTAAATTCTCTGTGTCTCGTTGTATTCTTGGTTGTCTTCTATTGTGCATTTGATTTATGTTCTATCTACAATTTCTTATCTAATACTGTAACATAAAGAAGTTTTGTAATAAGTAATTGTTACAGCATAGAACATCAGAATTTCAACATGGTATAAGAACTTTAGTGAAGACAAGCTCAAGAAGACAAGTGTTGTTCCAACCCATGTTTTGCTAAAATATCTCTTACTGTCCACTCTATTAGCAACATATTTTCTGTCAAAATATCATTTGTTTTCCACTCTATTTAAAATACATTTTTTGCTGAAATATCAAGTGTTGTCCATTCTATTTGCAACCCATTTTCTACTGACATATCCATTAGAGAAAATTTCAGCATAAAAGTGCCCATGAAATTTTCACCTAATTTCCATGTCATAATATGTAAACCAATCAAAATCCTTTAAATTTAAAAAGAGGTACATGTCCTAAATCATTTTAAATTGTTTAATTTGGGTATCCGTGAAATATTTAATTATTAATTTGGATATCAGTGAAATATTTTATTATTAATTTGGGTATTCGTGAAATATTTTATTAATGTTATTTACCTACTTTACCCATATGAATTAATCAATGTCAATCTTGATATTATTGAAAAATTATAAATTAAAAATGTGGGACCCATTTGACATTAATAACCATTGTCAAAAAAACACCAAAAATAATAGTTAAACATAAAATATATATAAAATAGCTAAATATAAAATATAAATATATACAGTTATAGTTAGATATAAAATAGTTACATAGCTTAAAGTTAGTTAAATATGAAATACAAAATAATTAAATAGTTAAAAAATGTATTCCAGAAAGGACAATTAATATTAAATATAGTTAAATATAAAATGGCTAATAGTTAAAAAACATATTCCAAAAAGGACAAATAAGTGGATTTCAATCAAAATATAGAATATATAGATAAATATAAAATAGTTAAAGATTGTATTCCAAAGAGGACAAATTGTCAAATTCTAGCAAAAAATTTAGAATATATAGTTAAATATGAACAAGCTACATAGTTAAACATAATTAAATATAAAATAGTTAAAAAATGTATTCTAGAAAGAACAAATTATCAGATTCCAGCCAAAAAATATATTTCGAGCAAAATTGTGGCTTTAGTAGACAATGTCGTTAAACAAACACCAAAAAAATTAGTTAAATATAAACTATATACACACAGTCAAATATAGAATATAAATATAGACAATTAAATTTAAATATAAAATATATATAGACAGTTATTTTTATAAAAGTGCCCTATATTAAGGGATTTCGATAAAAGTAAAAAATTAGAAATAATATATTTAATAAAATTAATAAACCTCGTGCTAATAAATATTGTGGAACATAGATAAAAGTAAAATAATATTAAAAATTGTCTACATAGAATTTTTTTATTAATTTCTTGACTTTTCCTTAAGAGGTCACTTTTAGGCTGAAATTTCCTCTAATAACTTGTTCCTTCTACTTGTTGCTGACTTTTTGCTGAAATTTTTCTGCTACCATTCTTCCAAGATTTCAAGGAACCCAACATATGATAGTAATTTCGCAGATAGTAATTAAAGTGTTGCATGTGTTTAATAGTTGTGGTTTTGGTACTTGTTGATGCTTGCAAAAGTAAATAGTAGTTTTACTTCTATTTATGCATGTGCAAAAAAGTGTTGTCTTGAAAATATGTATAATGCATAGAAGGTTATGAAAGAATAATTGATAGAAACTGAATATTGAAGACTAGGGGATTTTAAGTTTCTCACATTATATGAGAAATGTCACAATATTATGCGTTTTGGTAATTTTGATATTACAATTTACTAACAATAGTGGTTGTATGTAAGAATCATGACTTTTGCAAAAGATGGAATGATAATTTTCTAAACTAACCTTTTTTGCAGCGATCTGTTAAAATCTGAAATTTCTATGCAGAAATTTAAAAATTCTTTGGAGAAACTTGAAAGTTCCATGCAGAAAACTTAATGTACTTGCAAAAAATTGAATCTATTTTACAGAAAAATGAATGGAACTTAATGTACTTATTAGAAAGATGAATTTACTTTGCAGAAAGCTAAATGTACTTTGCAGAAAGTTGAATGTACTTTGCAGTAAACTAAATGTACTTTGTAGAGAATTGAATGTTTTATGTTGTTACAATTACTTAGAAAGCAAATTTCTTCTTCACAACTTTTCAGATCAGCAAGTGTAGATAAAACATAAACGTAAGGATCATATGAAGACAACCAAGCACAAATATGAGACACTGAGAGTTAGGTCCAATGATCAGGGCAAAACCGACAAGGGGAAAACCCAAATAATACTTCTTCTATTAGATTTCTTCAATTGCTCAACAGAGTATAGAGAGAGAGAAAATGAGAATGAATAAAGTCACTAATGTCTGATCAACTTGCAGCTGAAGTGCTCTTGCTCTTTGCCTGAAGTTCTCCTCCTCTTGATCAAATCTTGTCCTTCACACTTGCTCCAGCTCTTCCCTTCCTCTCTCTGCTTCTATAACTTTTCCTTCGGTATGTTACGTTTTGCCTATCCTCCGGTGCCATAGATTGTGTTGCTCCCACAGGTTGTGCCAAGTCTATGATCTCTGATACCACTTTAATATCCCCAAGGAAAATTAACAGTAAATATGCAAAGTAAACATAGACAAAAACACCATAAAACAATGACAAACAATCAGATCATAAAATTGCACCAAAATTGCATGGTTGAGCTCTTTTTATTAATAGAAACGAGTGTACAATAAGGTGCTGGAATGAATGCACCTGGGCTTGCTCAAGGCAAGCTAACAAAGCCCCAAATGACAAATAAGACACCCTCCTCTGATTTGTTGCTATGCTGCTCAAGCTTTGTGCTGAAGATGCCCAGAAATACATTGTTGGTTGAATGGATTTGCTGCTAGGGCCCTCTCTGGTGCTCATAAAATTATGGGAAATTAATCTCGACCTCTCGACCAAATACCCTAAATAACCCACGAAAGATTTGGCCTATGCTTGACTTCGGAAATTCAACCATATTTCTCCTCAACGGCTCAACTGCTGGGTGTTTCGACCCACCTGTAAATTGCTGCAAAAGGCCTCCGAAATGGCAGCAATACTCCTCAAAATGCTTCCTCGACCTTCACTCCAAGTTTGAACCCCAATCACAACTCACTCCTCTACCACCCGGAGTGCTCTCACAAAGAACTGTGCAATCCCTGTGTTGTTGTAGCTTCTCCTCTCCCAGAAAATCGACCCTCCTGCTGGTAGTCCGAAAAAGGCAAGGTGAAACTCCCTCCTTGGGCTAGCCCTCGAATTCCACTGAAGCAAGGGTTGAGATCTTCGCTCAGAGACACTCGTGTGATAAACAGCGGTTGCAGAATTGGCTTCAGCCCAAGCGTGGTCTTGTCATAGACAATTTTGCAAATGATGAATGAATGAGCAAATGAGTGTCTCTTCTTCCTTTTGTCAAGATGCCTCCAAAATGCCCATGTGGGCCCACATCGAACTTCCCACACCAAATCCGCTCCAATGAGAGCATACTTCCCATGTGGGCCGAAAATCTCATGTGGTGGCCCCCACACTCCACCAAAGCCGCAATTTTTCCCTCTAGCTCTAATGATTGAGTGTATCTCAAGCCAAAAGTCAAATGTGGGTCCTCTAAGCTCACCTTTCCTAAGTGTATCCGTGTAATAAACCAAAAATAAACAAAATTGATATTTACTTAGTAAAATACTAAATACGAATATCACAAAAAACCCAACAACCTTTTTCTTAAAGAAATTTTTCAATTCAAAATGAGATACATCTAATCCTGCTAGTCAACTATGCCAACAACTGAATGGTCAAACCTAGTGTCCAAGCCTCAAGTCAAGCCTCCCAATCTGATTTGCAACTCGGCCTAATTCAATATGACCTAGGTTGAAATTCAGCCTCCAGAATGTGCTCAGAAACTCAAAAATTCGGCCTCCTAGTCTGCCCAGAAATTTTGCCAACCCAAAATATGTTGCCCAAAAACACACATGCAAGCTAGAGAAAGAGATGCAAGTTAGAAAGAGAGAGACAGAGAGAGAGAGAGAGAGATAAAGATGATCTTTGTCCTTTTCATCCTTCTTCTCCTTCTTGGTTTTTGCTTGGATGCCCAGAACTTGTCTTTCTTGTGTGAGACCGAATGGTGTTCTTGTGGAGGAGGTCAAATGCCTTTATATAGATGTTATGCCTTCACGAATGGGTGTGTCTCTTCACTGGGGCCAACTTCACTTGAGGGAGGGCCGACTTGACTATCTTGGAGCCAAAAATTCAAAATTCAATTTTCAATTTTTTTTTATTTTAAACCAGACATGAAAAGCATGTCTTACAATATTTCTTTCAAGGGCTAAATATTCAAAATGACATGAAGAACATGTAATACAAATTACAAGGGCTAAAATATGAATTATGAAGACCGGCCACAGCTACAAAATACAAATAAGTCAATAAGGGAAGAATTACATTGATGCATACTCCACTATCATCAATTCAAGTAAAATGACTATGAGAACTATAGCAAACATCTTGTCTTCAGATCATACTTATGTCCATATATTTGGGGTAACAATAGGACAAGGCTCTAAACCTCAGATGCATTACTTAGGGTGTGCCATCAGGAGGTTTAAATGTTTACCTTATGACATTTTCAAAATGATACGGGATGCACCATTTGCACAATCAATGCATCACATGCTAGCCACATATCATTAGTTGACTAAAATTGCATGGCATTTTAACCTAGACATATGTCTATATCTATGTGTGTCTACTTGTTGATTTTTCATATCTTGCATCCATAAGGAAACCCTTTGTGAGAGGACACAAGCTGAATTTTTCAGGGGATGGTCTGATTCAAATCTTGATGCATGGAATAAGAGCTTGGAGACTATTACACACCATTTTGTGGGTGATATCCCTATGAGAAAAAAATTCTCCAAGATGGTCCTCAACCCGAAACCAGCAGCTCCTTGCAGCGACCAACTAGCTCGTTGTGCCATCTCTCCGCCACCTAAGCCAACCATGTGGTCCCTCACCCAACTTCCATGATCGTATGTTTGAAGGTGGGCCTCCCGAACCTAAAGGTATACCTTGTCATTTGGCAATTGAGTATTGTAGTCCAAAAAGTATGCCACATTCAACAAGAAAATGTACCACAAAATGCAAAAGATGGTCGGGACAAACACATTTAGCAAGTGGGAAAAAGCCAGCACATGAGCTCTACCCCATCATCATGGCCATCACCCTGGTTCCTAGGGGCCCTATGTGAGCCTCCTTTATCATTTAGGAACCCATGATTGTCGCAACCACTGGTGGGCAATGAACCACCTTACCTTAAAGGGGGTACTAACTACCATATCCCACACATCATGCTCTTACCCCTTGAGCTCCGAGCAGTTAATTAAAGAAAAATCATAAAAAGGCAAAAGGCATATCCCTCCTATACATTATATACCCAAGTGTGAGCTTCCATTTTACTAGCTACCCTTTTACCCCAGCATGTGGCCCAAGGCTGCCCCTTTTCATTCCCTACTCCATTCATTTCTTTATCACATGCCACCACCTTTAAAAGGATGTACCTTGGACATATTATCCCCTTTAGAAGTAGAAGCCACCTAATGGGATACTTGGTTAACCCCATTTGAAGCTTGGAGACATTATCACATGCCAAAGCCCATTACGGAAGGGCATGCCATTATGAAGTCCCCACTTGGTGTCCATGGTTTGTAATCTTTTTTACTCGATTTCCTTGATGACGTGTTGTACTAGAAGGCTAGGGGACGCATTGGATCTTATGCAAGATTGCAGATGGTCTCCATCTTGGGTTTGGTCTCCCTATACGAGGTCCTAACCCTCTAGAGGCCTACATTGGCACATGTAGGGTGTGCGTTGAGCGCCATGGGCCCCCACAACAGTAGACAGCACTCCATGGATCCCCAGAGATATTCAGGGATTGCTCAAGATTCACCTATTGGATGAGGAAGATGCACCTAGTTCACATTTTCCCAATCAACCCCACAGTTGTACCATGCACATGGCAAATGACCCAGGACTTGTATGCTGATCTGGCATCACTGACACCATCATCTGAGCCCTTACAGATGGTCTACAGGCATCTTTGACTTACTTGGAGACCCATGAGGTCACTTGTGTGCCCTCACAGCCATTGGGAGAACCACAGGTTTATTATGTGGAGATCAAGGGGCCAACCCCTTGTCCATTTCTTTTGAAAGTCCATTTTATCATTTTGGCACTTATGGACTTCATCAGTCCACTTAGAAAGCCTAGCGACATGCATTATTGATTATTTGACCTCTTGGGAGGCTTATTATTCTGTTTATGAGCTAGTTTGGTGGGCTTGTCACCAATAGATAGTTATTTGCACATTATTTTAGTTGATGGGCTAATCTAAGGCTCAAATTAGGTAATTCGAACTCCTAATGAGTGTATAAATAGGAGAGAAATGAATTCATTTTGTATCATCACTTGGTTTGGACTTGTGTCTATCTTGAGATTTTCGCTATTCCTTCTTGGTGGACGAAATTTTGGAGCATGGATGAATTTTGATGTATGGATTGTCTTTTCTTATCTTGGAGCTTCATGATTGGCAAGTCCATTGGTGGTTGGATATAATCTCTTACATGTAACTGCAAATTTAATGCTATTATTCTTTAACTTTGTCACATGCATTGATAATGAGATTTTCGCTATACCAGGGCTAGTTGTTGCATGCATTTACTATGAAATTGTGGAATTATGTTTCTATATATCGGATCTCTATGTATGGTCCATGTATGTTGAACGAATTCTCCTAGGGATAATGCTATGCTTGAATTTATCTTTACAAGCCACCTTGCCTTGCAAAACGAAGTATAAAATCTTTTAAGGTCACTCTCTTTACCCTAATGACAAGCAAAGTTGATCTTAGAGCCTTTTTGACCTAGAAATGAAATCCATCTTCAGATTCTTTTGGACTCCAATCTCCCCAAAGGATTAGGCACTGGTCTACCATAAGGTGATCACTTAAAGAATTATTTTTCTTCACCTCTCTTTCTTTATTCTAGGTTTAGCCACATTATGGTGCCCTAAATTTTTGCCCTAAGTTTCCCTAGGCTAATTCCTCATAGGGATAATTTTGAACCTTTGAATGAAAATCACTTCTTTGATTCCTTTCTCCTCCTTGTTTAGGTCCAATCTATCATTGGTTAATAGACTCCTTCTTCTTGACCTAACCTGGGACCACCTGGTCTTGTGTGGTTCCATACCTTTGAAAAGTCAACTCTTAAAAAACCACTTGGGAAACCAAGTTCAATAAAGATTTTAGGCTTTTAGAAGCTCCTTTACAATTCACACTCCTTAAACCTAGCCCTTAAATCCTCATCCCTTTCTCCTAGAAAGCCTTGTACCTTGCTTAAGAACCAAGCAAGTCCCATTTTTGAGCCTCCCCTAGAAAAGGGTCCCCGAGATCACTTCACGCCCATCTTAGTTGTTCTATCCCTCATAAGTGATTCTCTATATATCAGGTCTCCTCCCGTCGATGAAAGTAAGTAAAGAGTAGGAAGCTTTAGTTGTCATGGCAATGGATTTTATCTTCATTGTTGCTCTTGACCTAGCAAGTGCCCCTCTAGGACACCCAGCTAATTTGAGTGGTAATAGAGACATAACACAAATTTAAGATGCATGAAAAAGCAAGGAAAAATCTTGACAAAGGGAATGCGGCATCATATAAAGATTGAAACAAGCATTGTTACATATCTACACCATGTCTCCCTTGTCAATTGTATCTTGGTTGATTACGTGAAAGCTTCAGCTCTTACGGTTTACTCAAGCACTTGAGGAAAGAATGGGTTGTGTTTTATGCAAGTGGTGAGGGACATGACTATTTGAATCAGTTTGATGAAATGAGATGGAAATACAAAACAATCTATAAATTAGCAGAGGCACCTAATTTTGTGATTCACATATTATCTTTCTCACCTCATCCAACAAAAAATCGATAACAGCTTCATCTTCAACAACTTCCTTTAATGGCTCCCTCAAAAACTGAGTGTCTAAATGAATCTGCTGGAATCCACTTCTGCTAAATGTTTCAAGTCTCACATACTCTTGAAAGCTTTTTAAGCACATCTTCACTATGGCTGAAATTACAGATTCCTGTGCCAAAAAACAACTCCACTAAGATCACCTACCATTAAAATGATTTTGATACAAGAAAAGATAAACTTATATTTTCATACCTGTGTATACTCGAGTTTTGTAAAAATTTCAACTTTTTGTTTGAACAGCTTGGCCATGTGACTTTCCAGCAAGCGACTACGGGCACGATTTTTGCTTGAACGATTACCCCTATCATCTCGTATTTGATTACTACGAGATGAGTTAGTGCTTCCTGTACTATCAGAACGTCGATGTTTTCTTGTTGATCCTTGATTTAGAACCTGTTGCACTTCTGCCTCCACTGTTTTCAACTGTCATTGAAACATGAGAATGCATCAGAAACTGAAAAGAGGAATGATAATTACTAGAAATATTATGGAGATCTTATTTATGATGCATATAGTGCAGTGTCTCTTCAAGAAATTGTATATTTTGAAGTCTATGGGAAACCCAACATAAAAGAGGTGAATTCAAGAAATTTGCACAGTATTTTTCCAGCCATGTAACCCTATTTATGATTTAAATTTTGGGCAGCCTTGTGAAGGTATTTATGCAGATTTGTTTCAGCCATGTACTCTCATGTCTAAGGAGGATTTGTTGCAGCATTTTCAGCAATGTTAAATGAGTTTTTATACAAATTTTTCCCAACAAAAGGGGCAGAATTGTGATGCAAAAAATGCAAAATTTTCTAGCCATCTTCTTTTTCATGTCTTGGTGAAAACATGCACAATTTTTCAACTGAAAATGTGGTTTAGTGGTTAGAAATTCTATCGTACAGCATGTTTTTATTGTAAAAAATTTTAAGCACCTATTACCTCATATTATTCTCCTCTTTTGCACAGATTTTCAGCTAGAAATGATGTTTTTGATACAAAAGTTTGTATGGGACAGCAAACCTTTTATGATGAGTTGTTTTGCAGAAAATTCCAGACAGCAAAAGAAGACTGTCAATCCCCAGAAGTGGAGTGGCCTATAAAATGTTTCTAAAGCTGGAATTGTCTCATATTTCACATACATCTTACTTGGATAGTGGCAATGGTGATTTGAGTAATCTTCTAGAGGCCCCTAAGCTTTTGTTGTTTGAGGGAGGAGATGATAATGTTGTAGAATTTGCTATGGGATTGTCTCATGAAGTCTATGATGCATACACTAGACCCATCCAAGCTTGGATAGAGGAGGCTTGTAGTGGTGCATACCATTTTGATAATGCATATGGTTTCATGTTCTATTCCAGAAAAGGTCACATGGAGATTTCAGCATGTGTGTACCTGATATTTGATGTATCCTTGTTTTCACTGATGTTTGAACACCAGACAAGAACTCATGGTATTGAGGAGGCACTAAAGTGGTTGCATTGGATTTATGATTTCACCTAGCCAAGAAAAATATGCCCAGAATGTTTTTAACCAAAACAAGAAAAATAGGCTTTTAGATCTGATTTCTTCCTCTCTTGCTTCTCTTCATGATTTATAAGACATAAACGCTCTCTGCTCCTTAAACAAGTCCGAAATATTCCTTTTCTTACTTGACCAGGATACTCAGGCAAATAGGAGAGAGACAACCTATTTATAGGCCCAGATGGCTATTCAATAGGGCCGACTTGACCCAAGTTATGTCTCAATGTTTAAGCCGACCATATTTCACATAGTCACTTTCAAAAATTAATTTCTCCTCAATCGTGAGGAGTTAGGAGATGTGCCACCTATCGTTAGAAAGGTCTTGATGGGGGCTATGCAATGACATAGTCCTTATTTGAATTTACTATGGCTTTCACCGTCTTTTCCTTGATTTTTTTCCTGAAAGTTTTCATTTTAGGGCTTAAACACTTTTCCTCTTTAGGGCTTCTTGAATTATTGTTACATGCTTTGATCACCCTAAAGCCAGAGCATCATCCCTAATATTAGGGATTTTACATTAATGACAACATTACATAACAGTGACCCATTCAGCCTTTGACATCAATGAGAATTTCTTCCAACACCTCCAACAGTCTAGCCTGCCATCAGCCCTAAAGGAAAACAGCTTTAAAGCGGAATTCTTCCTGCTAGTTTTATGAGAAGGTCGATGCCACGGTGGTTTTGTTATTGATTGTGCCATGAATTTGTATGCAGCGTTTGGCTCTGGGGGCTATATCAGAGGAACTTGAATCCAGTGGTTTTAAGAAGGGGTTTGGACTACCCTTTCGGCTCCTCCCATTGTATTATGTATAAAGGGATTTATATTCCAAGAAACGTTTCTATAGGACTTGAAGGAAGCGCCTTTTTAGAGAAAGTCTGGACACTGTGGGTTTTAAAGCAAGCTCAAAATTGGGCTTGCATCAAGTGGTATCAGAACTGGAATGCTCTGGAAACCTTATAATAGAGAGGTTGAAAGGAGATAGCAGCAGAAAGATTGTTTAGATAGTGGAATGAGATATGATAGAAAAAATCAATTAAAGTGGCTTAAAGAGGTAAAATTTGTTTTCTACATTATATTTTATATTTTGTTTGAAGATTGATATCCACAGGAAAAGCGTTGGAGATTTGGAAGGATGGTAAGCAAAATGTTTTAAGGAAAGAAGCATTGAACAATAGCAAAGACCGAGCCAACAGAGGATTGGAACATATTAGAGAAGCAAAGGATTTGGTTGAGAAGAGGTGTTGTGCTCTTTGAGAAGACAAAAATTGCAAAGCAAAGGATGTGAGGAATTAAAAGGAAGGTATTTTTATTTTGATGTAGAATAGAGATTTGATTGAGTTTGGAAAAGAAAGAACGTTGAAGTTTTTTCGAGGATGCAAAATAGGGAGTTTGGAAAGCTAATGTGCTCTTAAGGCTAAAAAGTGTGAGCAGGGGTGTTATTGGAGATGTTTAGACGAAGGAGTTGGTTCAAAGAAGAGGATCAAAAGAAAGATTATTGAACATGAGATCTTGGGGGAGGTCTTATTGATTTTGATGATTTTTGTGAGAGATTATGTTTGTAGCAACAACCATACAACAAGAAGCATTGATAGAAAAAGAAGGTGCAGCCATCATAGCAGAAAAGCCATGAAAGGAAGAGGAAGCAGCCAAAGAATTCAAACAAAGGATTGTGACAGAACCGATAGCAACAAAATGAGATTACTGAGATGAAGATAGTAGAGTTCTCAAGAAGAGTGAGCAGATGAAGATGCAGAAGCCTAACAACTTTGAAAGCTGATGAGCAGACATGCTCAAAAGAAGAAGGAGAGGAGGTTCTACTACAGGGAACCATAAGGAGGACAACTTCCAACAAGCAGATGTTGGGTAGAAGTTTCCAAGGTAGTTCCACAGTGAGTGTGGGTAGAACTGACCAGAGGAAGAAAGAAGAAACCAAGAGGAGAGTTTGGTAGTGGTAGCAAGAAGCAGACTTTTTACAGAGAGAGGAAGACAGGCTTCTTGTAGTTCACAGAGTCACAGGTGAATGAGGGGAGTTCACAAGAGAGGAAGGTGAGGATGGCTATTGGTTCCAAAGGAAGGCCGAATGAGAGGGAAGAGCATGCCAAAGCAGTGGGCATGAAGAGGAAGATGAGTAATAAAGAGAGAGAGAAGGAATTGGCTGAGTTAAGAGTTGATTTTAATAAGCTAAAGCAGCAGTTTGCAGAGTGAGAAAGCAAAAGGAAACAGTGTTATGGCTGGGTAATAAAGAAGAAGAAGGTAAGATGGCCTTCATTGCAAACAAAGTTGAGACACGGGAAGTATAACAAGCTAAAGGAGGAACTCAAAGCAGTTGAGTTGGATAGAAGTGTGTTCTTTGGTGCAAAAGAAGCCAGAGATGTTGAGGAAGAATTTATCAACAATCTGCAGAAAGAAGAAGAGGCAATTGAAGCCTTGAAAAAAGAAGATACTTATGTTTTTTAATCCGACATTTTGTATATGTTTGCAGGTTTGGCCGGTGGTGATCAATACTTGACTAATGTATTTATGCAGGCTAATGAAGAAATGGGACTTCTCAAGGAAATGGTTGAAATGGAAAGGTTTTATGAGCATATGTTTAATACTTTTGAAGAGTTCAAGGTTAACAAGTAAGTTGTTATGCCAAAGGAAATCGAAGGGGTACCATCCTTGATTTTTGACTTAGAGGAGGATGAAGCAACATCATTTCAGGAATATGATGCAATTGTCAAAGATGGAGCAGCCTCAGAGGATGAAGCAGCGATTGAAAAAGAAGGATTATTTCAAGAAGATGTGCTTGAGGAGATTTCAATTGGAGGTCTCATGCCTATGGAAGAATACATAAGTGAAGATGAGGAGGAATCGCTGGCAAGGAATTCGAGCACAGAGGACATGGAGACAATTCAAAGTAATTTCAAATTGTTTGAAGAGTTAATTTTTTTGGAGCAAAAGATAGAGAGCCAAAAACTGCAGATTCAGAGTGCAAAAGCAGAGTTAGAGGAAGAAGAAACAATATTTAGAAGTGATGAAAGGCAAACTACAAGATGTAGACAGTGGACTGATAAACGGATGTGCAAGCTAGAATTTAAACAAAGTTTTATAACTCTTGAGGGAAAAGAGGATATGCGGCAGCGTGAGGACAATGGTAACAGAGGAGTTGAGTCGAAAGCAAAGATTGATAAGGTGATAGAGGAAATGTGGATGTTGATGAGGAAGACATCCAGGAAAAGGTACACCAAAAGGAGGAGGAAAAGCAACAAAGAATTGCAGTTGACTGAAAAAGTATGCATCGACAGATCAAAAGGACAGAAATAGCATAAAGTATGGAGACCTAAAGAGTTGGAAACAATAAAGTAGCAGCAACACAGCAAGGAGAAAGATCAACTACAAACAAAAGTTTGGGATCCAAGAGGATTTTTTCATCAGCATATGGAAGCACATGGTTAGGAGACCATCATTCTTTTCAACCTTGGGAGCCTAATGCAGGATCATTCAACTTCCAAGTTAAAAGTGTATTTTGACTAGACTAGGGGTCATTTCTTTACCAAGAGAGTTGGTTCCCTAAGTGGGTGCTTTCATTTAAATTATTTGTATATCCTATGTATTTAAAGAATTTTAGAAGAATTTGTAATTAGGAAAGCAATTGTAGTCAAATCTATTCCTTAGGATGGATCTTGAGAAAATCTGAGTGAGTTGGAGAGATTTAAGGGTAGTTGGATTCCTTGAAAGATTTGTGGATCTAGAAAGTCCTAGATTAGAGGTTTAGGTGAGGAAATAGTGGATTTGAACCAAGATTCTGTTCCAAAGCATGTGTAATCAAATAGAGAGAGGTGTGGTGGAAGGGAGAGTTCAAAAAAGGATTTGAGGGCCAAGTAAAGCCTCAAGGCCGAGATAGGCCTTCCATTGTAAATCTGGTTGCTAGGGCCTCTATATTTATTTTATGCATATATGTTAACAGAGGAAGCATTTTAATTGAGTGGTTTGGAAATTTGAATGCTAGCTTTCATTGATAATCACATACTTTATTATAGTGTGTTATTAACCGAAGTATTTACAGACATGCTTGAAGCTCCAGAGAGAGGGACCCACAGATAATGAAGAGGAATCGAGAATCCAGAGAATGCAAAGGAATCGAGATAGGAGCAGGATCAGAGTCGCGGCAGAAGCCAAAGGGAGAATAAGCTCAAGTGAGATAGGCGCTAATTGTTGATCAATGAAGGATCAATGATCCATTAACCAGAGGTCTTTTTAGAAGTATCGACATTGAGTACAAGCAGAAAGGCCAAGTGGAGAGTATAAAGGGCAAAACCAAGCCGAGTTTGAACTAGAGGAGCCAAAAGTCGTACAACAAAGCCAAAGGAGGAGTTGAGCTCAAAGAAGCGGCGCAAGTTATCAATCTATAGAGTCAATGTGAACATGGGCTAACTTCAATGTGAACCAAAACTTGAGCGAGGGGAGTTATAAATTTATAGTCTTCCTTCACGAATCCCAATCATTCTAGCATCTTCTATCCTTAAGTTTTTACCCCATACTACAACCTTCCCATCAATGAATGCAACCCGATCACCCATGTCTTCTAGGCATGAAATGGAAAGTAAAATCTTCTGCAAACCTAGAACAAATAAGATATTGATAATAAGTTTGTCTTTCGGATTAATCACATTCTAGAGATTTGGTTGACGTTTCGAACCAACTAATGTGGTTCAACCTCAGGAAAAATGGTGAAAAAATCAATCTTCACAAAGTTTTAAATAGCAAAGAAGCATCCTTGCCCGAAATTAGCCGTTAGGAAAATGTTGTTAAGAATTAGTTAAGGAAATATGATATTAGATTATTTATTAATTGTTTAATTACAATTTCAAGGTTGAATTAGATAAGAACCTTGAAATTGTAATTAAACAATTAATAAATAATCTAATATCATATTTCCTTAACTAATTCTTAACAACATTTTCCTAATGGCTAGTTCCTAACGGCTAATTCGGGCAAGGATGCTTCTTTGCTATTTAAACCTTTGTGAAGATTGATTTTTGCACCATTTGTCCTGAGGATGAACCACATTAGTCGGTTCGAAACGTCACCAAATCTCTACAATGTGATTAATCTGAAAGACAAACTTATTATCAATATGGATCACAAAAGTCTAAGATCTAAAAAATAAGATATTGTTGAGATGAATGTTACCTCCATTTTCTAGCTCAATCGAAGTTGATCCAATTACTCTCACATGGTAGCTTTTATTATCACCAAGTTCTACAGAGTAAGAGGACTTCCCTTTTGATAAAATTTTCAATTGCTTACGTTGACTAGTCATATGCCTTGATGTGCCACTGTCGATCACCCAAATATTCTCATCTAGAAATGTGCAAGTGAGTGTTGAGAATAATCCTTCATCCTTTCTAGATGTCTTGGTCACTTCCTTCTTAGAAGAAAAATAGGAGATCCCATACTTCTTTGATGCCCTTCTTGAGTTGACTTGCCACCTTCATACACTTATTTAGGAACTTCTTCAATGTAGTAGAGATCTTCATTATGTTCTAAGTCAGCCTTAGCTCTGATACCATGTTGAGAAATCTATAGGGAAATAGTTAGGATGATTTCTCTTTTCTTAATAACTTCTTGTGATGTTTTTTTACTTTTTCTTACTTATTAGCTTCTTCACTTATTGCAATTTCTTTTGTATTGATATTGATCACAGGTGGATCCAGTCTAAAAATTGTGAAACGCGGTCTGTCGGCGGATTAGGCTAGCAAGGGGGTGCTAGGGCAAGTTGGAGCACCCTTCCAGTTGCAACTGGTAAACAGGGTGTTGGAGCATCCTTCAGGTTGAAGCCTGTAAACCAGTGTGTTGGAGCGTCCTTCAGGTTGGACCCTGTAAACCAGGGGGTTGGAGCCTCCTTCAGCTAGAGCTAAAAATCTTGTTGTAAATTTATTGAAGAAAAATATTAAGAAGCGATCAATGGTTTTTCTCCCGGAAGGGTTTCCACCTAAAAATCTGCTATCTTTTGTCTTGATGTCATTCATTGTTGAATGGTGTTGTTAAATGATGTGATGTTGATTTATGTTTGAACTAACACTAATGTTAATTTGAATGCTCTGAAGATTAAAATTAACTAGTTGAGGAGATATATTGATTCACCCCTCTCAGTTTTTCCAACACTCCAACATGCCCATAGGCTCAAACAAGGATGGTTTAGGATGAAAGAGGCTCATCACTTCCATAATAAGAGGTGAGAGATGAAGGCAACCTACAAATGACAATCTCTATCTTGTAAATTAAAGTCCTATAATTAATTGGGGTCAAGATGAACCTCCTCAACTGGAACCTGTGCTAATATTGTTACTTTCCTGAAGATCTTATCCAATGTTTTAAAATTCGGCCGAATCGAATCCGAAACGGCCGAGTTGATCCAAGTCATTGAGGAATTTTATGACCTGGCAGAAAAACCAGTTCGGGAGGCCGAGCCATGACTGACTTGGCCGAGTTATTGCATGACTCGACCGAGTCAGTCATGACTCGGTCAACTCGGCTGTTTCCACATCTACTCGGCCGAGTCATTAAATCCAGCCAGTCACCTAAAAAAAAAGGGATTTTTCTAGTTTTTTTTTAACTTTTTAACATTTAGCTGATTGTTGGGGACTCCAAGGTGTTTTCTAAATTGGTTAAGTGCTATTTGGGGTCCATTCCCTTCTCCTAGTATTGATATGCTATTCAAATTTCATGGTAATGTTAAATTCTTAAAGTAAAAGTGACATTTTCCTTAATCTTCATTTTCATCCTTTTACTTAAATTTTTAACATTACCATGAAATGACTCAAGAAGTTTGAGAGTGGTTCCAGCCTCATTGGATTTCATATGGAAAAGGTAGAATTTTAGATTTCATTCAAAATCTAGCAGACTTATCAGTTTTTTAGGATTTCAGTATTGGAGGATTGCAATGTTTCCATTGAATTTTGTCATGTATTAGGGTATGGAACTCGTATTTAATCAAGAGCACCAATCCCTCTATGTACCTTGATGTTAGTGACATTGGTTGTCGAACTCCTCCGGGATTCGCTCCCAAACCAGGAGCTTTTGAAAATGTCGCTCCCACTCCCGTTTTCGCTCTCGCTCCCCACTTTTGCTCCTGCTCCCAAGTAACACTAAGCCAGATGATGTTGGCAACTCTAGCAGTAGCCAGTAGTACTGGTCACAGACTTTTGTTGTAGAGGCCATTTATAGCCTCCTTGGTTATGTGTTTTTGTTTTGATCTCTATATCAACATCGTGTATGTATTGGACAGTGCACTGGGTGCCATTTTGATATAATGGATATATTCATGAGCCTACTTTGATCATATGTTGTCTTCTATCTATATTCTAATGCTGTGTGTTTGGAAACATGAATGAAAATCTTTAAAATTATGTGTTTTTATAAAAAATAAATATTTAATGCATTTTTTACAATGACCGAGTCATTGAAATCGAGCCGGCCAAGTCGATACCGAGTCGGAGTCGACCCTCGGCCGAGTCAGAGTCGGAGTCGGAGTTTTAAAACATTGATCTTATCCCAGGCAACCATTATATTAATATATTCTAATGTATTTTCAGAAACTGAGAATTAGGATCATCAAACTATAAGTCTTCCTTACCTAATTAGCCTTTAAAACTCAATAATATCTTTCATATTTGGTGCCTTCTTTACAAGATAAAAGGCCAGTCAAGACCAAAAAGCAAATCTGAACTAGTTTAGAAACAATAAAGCAAAAATACAAAAGAATACCTAGATCAATGATTTCTCATCGATGATATAATGCATTAAAAATCAATTTCAAACTCTTAATTTTGCGAGGGTTGTAAATGGAGAAATAATGTATACCTCTTGAAGAAGCAAATCCACAAACATGCGAACATCCCGAGGCTCCTTATACTAGAATACAAAAAAATTAAACCATAGCAACATAAAATATGCCCATAAGAATACCAAATTTATCTTAAATAAAATTCTTAGATGAGTCATAAAAGGTATAGGACTAACCTTAAGCCAATTTGGTGTTGCTATGCTTTTTTTAACCAACAATGAAAGCTTGCATGTTTGCATATTAATATACTGCAGCAAAAAGAAATATAGAATTATAATTTTTAAATTCAAAAGGCTTCACAAAGAGCTACTGATGCTCCAAATTTCGAACACATAAACCAATTCATTCCTTCAAGTGCATCTACATTTCTCACAGTATTGTTTAGGAAAAGAGATTATATAAACAATAACAATAAATACATTAACTACTCTAAACTATTAAAGCAATATTCATATAATCATCTAAGACTAGAAGATAACCCTAGGGATAACATATTTATACAACAAATCAATTTGTCATAAGAGAAAATATGTAGCCATCCCTCAACTTCATGCATTCAATATTAATTTTTAGAGGGTGAAATTTATTGTTATTGTTCCAAAAAATATTCCAAAAATAGCATGTGGCATCAGTCATTTAGTTTTACATAATAATATAAACTAACAGTTAAAATTGATACTATATTTCCTTGTTTAATGAGGATGGAATCTATCAATCCCAGTCTCTATATTTCTGGTAGAGAGTTGAACTTTCAAGTCCAGTTTGGAAAGAAAAATTTAATTCCATGCCATTATCAATATCAAATATTTTGATAGATGGAAATCATAAGTACGATTACATTGGATATACAAAGATAATATATATGCATAAAACTTGAATTGAGCCAGCAGACTTTTACTTTATGCAGCAGTGAATCCACCTCAACTACTTTTGTTAGAGATCCAAATGTCAATCAAGCACAAAACTTGTCTCATGCAAGCACTTCCATCATCGTTGCTAATGTGATTTAGCATACCCATGCTCTTCCAAAACAGATTGGGGCTCCCAAATTACAGAACAAACGTGTGGTGTAAAACTTAAAAGTCCACCACTAACGAAATGAAAATTTGAAATGTAAATGAACCTCCAGTTCCAATCACCGAACATATTAAGAAAGATTTTCTGAAGGTCACAGAAGTTCAAACCTCAGGGGCAAGTTCCCTTGAAGAAGTTCTCACTGAATTTGAAGATTCTCAGATCAAGCTATTGAAGAAGCACCGAAGATTCTAGCTCAGGAAAAGATTAACACTCAGATGAAAAAAACAAAAGATCCATCGGTGCACTTAGTTTAGGCAATTCATGTCCTTGGGAAGGATAAATGTATATAGTCCATGGAAACAATAGAGGTGGACTGCACAAAACAATTTATGGTTTAACTAATCTATATGAAATGGAGGAAGGATAAAAAAATAATCTAATGCCAATTTCTGCCACATTGTTAAATTGGACCCTAACTCTGACATCACCTTTTTTCTATGTTACTTTCACTACGTATGTGTGTGTATATATATTAGAAATAAGTGAGTGCCATGTATGTTGTCCAATTACAAAAACAAAGCATCATATGGCATATTGTTAATTGATATGCCCAAGGTCCAACACTTTAAACAACTTACAAGTCACAAAAAAACATAATAGTTTGATAATTTGAATAAAATGCAAGGAAGAAACTATGCAAAACAAAAACACTATCCTTGCTGCCCACAATGCAAACATCAAAGGCTTTGAAAATGACTGATCCAACCAATGAAAACTGTAATAAATGAGCAGAACCTGGAAATATGACCTTCAAAACACCAAGCTGTTTGCCGTAATTAGCTTTTTGAGCCTCCTTGATGGCCATGTTGCTGCACAAACTAGCAGGCCTAGTGAATAAGCAAAAGCAGGGTTGCGGGAGCGCGCCGCCCCCTCCCCCCCCTCAAATCACTCCCGGAGCACGCTCCAACCAAGAGCGAATCGGGGGTGCACTCCCACAAAAAGAAATATTCTCCCTGGTTTTTTCATAAAAAAAATTGTCATAAAGATGTTCCAAACGCAATTTTTTTTAAAAGAACCAAGAGTTTTTTAGTAGGGCAGCCTAATATTCATGCTTATGGCCCTAGTATTGATATGCAATCCATGGTAATGTTAAATTCCTAAAGTAAAAGTGACATTCTCCTTTTACTTAAATTTTTAACATTACCATGAAATGACTCAGGATGTTTAAAAGTGGTTCCAACTTCATTGGATTTCATATGGAGAAAGTAAAACTTTAGATCTCACTCAAAATATGGCAGACTTATCCATTTTTCAAGATTTCAGGATTGGGGGATTTCAATGTTTCCATTGGGATTTGTCATGTACTAGGGTATGGGACTCGTATTTAATCAAGAGCACTAAGCCCTCTATGTACCTTGATGTTAGTGACATTGGTTGTCGAACTCCTTTATCATGACCTTACTAAAAATGTACCCATCACTCAAACAAAATCTTGACTTGACATGCTACATTTTTTCTATTTTATGTTAATTGCTTAGAGGGTGATAATAATGACAAAGATCCCAAGATAGGCAATGATTTTGATGATGTGTAGCTATTTGTTGTAGCATGATTTTTTTGGATGCTAGAGACTATCTAAAGCCTATGTGTTGATGTATTTTAAGTTCAGAAATGAATTGCACTCAATGCTATTTTGGTTACATGCACCCTTACATGCTATATAAATGGGAACATGTAACTTGTGGACATGGTTGATTTAGATTATAACTTCTAGATGATTGATGTTATACGGTTTAATCCATTATTTTATGCTTTTTATATCTAATTCATCATTCTACATGCTTTTGTTGACATTTATGCATCAAAATATATATTATATAAAAATTCGCTCTCAACCTAGGAGCTTTTGAAAATGTCGCTCCCACTCCCAAGTAGCCTTGGGCAAAATCTAGAGGTCACAACAACAATTGGAGCAGAGGCCCACTGTCACCATAGCCTCAGTCCCCTTCTCTTCTCAGATTTTCGCTGACGAGAGGAGTCCCAATATGACTCACTTACGATAGATATGTATCTAAGGAATGCTTGAAGTGCAGGAAAGTGGCTCATTCAATGGAAAGGTTCAATAAATGTGCAAGCTTTGGGAGAAGCTAATAAGACCTTACACGAAAAAATCCTTAAAAAGGAAGGCTACATGAGACCTAGGGTTGAGAATTGACACGTGATATATGTACATCCAAGGCCAGGGTAGGTAAGAGCAAAGGTTATGAATGATATACTTCAACAAGTACTAAAGCATAAGCCTTGAAGGAATTTCCAAGTTGAAGGATTAGCTTCTAGCGTTCCCACTTGGTGTGGTGGCTAGGGCATCAAATTTCTAGAGATCCCATGGTAGAAATTGCATCAAAATGCGAGGATCACTAGAGGAGGCACTAAGGAAGCGATCTATCCAAGCGGAATTGAAAACAAACTCCTCAAATGGAATTCACACCAAGCCCTAGAGAGGCCTCCCTATCCTTGAAGGGACAATGAAAAGAGGTGAAAAGAAGGCGAAAGAAGAATGATTTTCGAGTGAGATGTGATCACCAAGGAGAATTGGAGTGAAGAATAAACCAAGAAATGGCAACTTGCTCTTCAAGGAGGCCTAAAGAAGCAGCTTCACTATCCTTATGGAGGTAGCTTCACAGCGACTCTAAACTTTTATACTTCAATGACACTTGTTATGGTGTTTCAAGGATGCAAATGCAATTTATCCTCTAGGAACATTCATTCATTCATTAACTTATGAGTAACGCATGCAAAATTCCCAATCGTATCAATGCTTAAAAAAAAAACATTAATTAGGGTACATTAATAACCAATAGAAAATATTTCATGCACTAGACATTCACCAAGTCAAAAATATAGAATATGACCTGTAGTTTTGGGTTTGTCATCTTTTATCTTTGGTTCTATGATTTAAGATGAATGGGACCTATTACCACTTGAGCTCTCCCCTAAGAGGAAAAGTCTTAACCTCAATGGGAGAACCTAGAGGCAACTAATAGGCAAGCTAGCCATTGTCACCTCAAAAGCCTTGCGTCTCGCTTTAAGGATAGGAAAGGGACTTCCTAACAAGGGTGTTTCTATAATCAATCAAGCTATGTTGTGGGACCAGAATAAAGGGGAATACCTATGTTGCATCTAGTTTTTGAGATGGGGGAGCACAGAAATAAGGAGACTCATAAGAGGGCCATGTGGGAACACCCCCACATTTTAGGAAAATCTAGGGGGTACGGGGTGATATCGAGGTTCCTATCATAAGCATCCCCATCTCTAAGACTATAAAATATAAAAATAATAATGATAAAATCCAAACAATAACAATTCATCCCATCCAAATTCATCATTGTGCAATCTAGTGGAAATGATAAAATCCTACCAATCTTGAAATCCTAAAAACTTTTAAGTTCGTTGAATTATGAATGGGATATGAAATTCTACTTTCTCCATATAAATTCTAATGAGGTTGGAACCAATGTTATCGAAATCAGACTAGAACCGGCTAAACCAGCCGGTCTAACCAGTTTGGGGCCAAATCCGGTCCAAACGGGCCCTCCAAACCAAAACAGACTGGTTCGGTACCGAAATGGACTATTCTAGTTCGAAGGTTGATTCGACCGATCAAAAAGGTCCATGGTTGCGCGGCCCGGAATTTAAAAAAATGCTAGTCTAGCCACCGCCCCCCCCCCAAAAAAAAGCTATTTAACATCCCCACCACCTCTATTTCACTCACACTATTCATTTGAGTCTCATGCAATTCTTGCGCTGAGTTCGGTGAAGAGAAATCAGAGAGTTTTTTGTAGGGTTATTCTAAGGAAGATATTTTGCAGATTGGAAGAGCTTATTGGAGTCTCAGAGAGCTGTTCCGTTGATTATTGAAGGAGATTTTCAAGCTACTTCAAGGATTTTTTTCCAAGAGATCTTTCGGTTTTCTTCAGTCGCTTTTGGAGTTGGTTGAAGAGTTTTTTTTTTTTTTTTTTTGGGGGGGGGGGGCTACTACATAGCTGATTTCAGAGGATTTTGGAGTTGATTTTTGCCAAAAAAAAAATAGAGGATAAATCAAATTAATTTTTTGACATCTATTTTTGTTCCATTTTTCTCCAAAAATCAGTTCTTTTTTTCCCAAAAAATTTAAAAACCCCAGTGCTTTTATGTAGATTTGTAGGGGTTGCTCCAAAGCTGATTTGGGAGGATTTTGGAGTTGATTTTCTATAGAAATTAGGAGGGAAAATCAAGGTATTTTTTCAAACATTATTGTTCTATTTTTTTCCAAAAATCTTTTCTTTTTTCCCTAAAAATTTAAAACCCTAGTGTTTTTATGCAGAATCCAAATTTGTAATTTTTTTTGGAAAAAAAAATTGTGGCAATTCTTTTCTTCTATTTTTTCTCAAAAGTTGAAATTTGTATGGTTATTTTGTGGGATTCCGTTGGCAAATTTGTGAGGGACATTTTGGAGCTGATTAAAGAGTTTATTTTCTGATTGGTTGGAGCTTCTTCTCTTCTCAAAATTTACAGATCTTCTCCAAGTATTTCATTGCCTCTATTCCTCTTTTATTTTTCTCTAAAAAAGATTGCATAGAATTCTAAAAACCCTAGGGTTTTCTATGCAGATTTTTCATTTCTTCCTGTAAAAGTTGTCAGAATGATCCGGCTTGGGTTCACTGCCATTTAAATGAACAAGGGATTAAAGTCTGCAACTATTGTGGGACGAAAGTTAAGGGTGGGGTGATCCATAGAATTAAAGAACAACTAGCACATTGGAGAGGGAAAGTAAAACCTTTTGAAATTGTTTCTGATGATCATAAAGCAGAGATGCAAAGTCTAATTGAAGCCTACAATGAAGAAAAGGGGAAAAACAAAATAATTAAAAAAAATATAGGCAAAAGTCAGAAGGATGATGCTATGATTAGTGACCCTAATTTTGAATAATATATGCCTAGCTTTGAAGATTCCTCTAGTTTCCCTGATAGAGTTGGAGAGGGTAGTTCAAGTGCTTTTAACTTAAAGAGGACAGCAACACGTAAAGGGATTGACTCGTTTGTACCCTGCACCACCCTTGGTTCTCAACCAACCCTTGATGCTAAATGGAAAAAGATAGAGAAGGGGGCTGCATAAGAATGCATTGCTAGATGGTGGTATGATGCAAACATACATTTTAATGCTACTAATTCTACATATTATTAGCCCATGATTGATGTTATAGCCATTGTGGCATGCCTTTAAGGAATGCGAGTCACCTCGTCACAGAATATATTCGAAACTTATATTTTGGTCTTCGAGCTTAACTATAATTTGAGCTTAACTATAATAAGAAAATGTGAGTAAGTTCTACGAACCAAATGTTGGCCATAGGTGAAGTGAGCCATGTACAGATGATATGTGAGCCAACAAGCCACTTAAATTAAGTGATGTTCACAAATCGAGCCACAAGTCCATTAGGTGTAATGATACGTCGAGCCATACAATAGTATGTGTGATCTATTGTCCGTTGTAAATCTAACCATGGTGTTCTATTGTAATGCTAGTTCGAATCAATGTTTAAATTATAGGTGTGAGCCACGAGAAGGGCCTTGACATGTGAGCTGCTTGAGAGAAATATCCTTCAAAAAAAACATTAGACTTCTGCCAATAAAGTGTGATCCCCAAACCTCCTTTGCCAAACCCTCGCTCTGATACCATGTTGGAGAAATAGGAGGCTTGCAAGTTAAATTCGTTTTTCTCCTTTTGTTAATAATTACTTGTGAACTATCTTATTATATTCTTATTCTTTCATCAAGCAATTACTAAACATAAAATATGAAGATCACAAAAACAGAGAACGCAAGATATAGGCTCCAAGCAAGGGAAAAACCCCTCCAAGTGGAAAACCTAGAAAGTTCTCTTCTTATAGAATCAAATCAAATGAGATATCCAAGACCCTTCCACCCTCTAGAAGCCAAGTCGAACCCTCCTACTCAGATTTCAACCCTCTTTCCCTACGAAATTTCAGATCAGATGCTCCAAATTGTTTTATCCAAAATGGGCTCCAACTTTCTTCTATTTATACTTGTCCAAAGAGATGTGAGCACTCATGTCCCTTGGGGTAGAGCCTACATGACATGCAAGGCTGACTTGACTTCTAGAGGGAATTTTTCCCAAAATACATATTTAAAAATTATTTTTCCTTTTTCTTTACAATAGGTCGAAATAGGACTTTGACTCTTTGACACAAGAAAACCTAGAAGCATGAAGAACATGCTTAACTAATAAAATAATAATTTCTTGAGCATGAAACCCATGCTTAAAAAAATAATTTTTTCATTTTCTTATTTTTGCTTTTTATATAAAATACAATTATGAAGACTGAACTTAGTTACATTCTCCAACACATAGTTCCTCAAAGGAGGGAACTTCCTTCCTGCTACTTATACTACCTGCAAATGCATCCCATGATCTAGGTAGTCCATTAAGTGTTGTAGTCACAAGTTCCTTCGCTGAGACTATTTCTTCAATTGCTTGAATTTGGTCTCTTATCTGTGAAATTCTTACAAAATATGAAGCCACCGTGTTATCATTCATCATCCTTACATCACGAAGCGCATTCTTCAAACTAATGACTTGACCAATGTTGTTGACTGTAAATAGCTTAATTAGGGCATCATACATCTTCTTGAAAGTATCAAGCTTTGCAATATAGGGGATTAGATGATCTCTAATAGAATCCACAATAAGACTCATAATAGTGATGTCATCTTCCTTGAGCTTTTCCTTTCTTGCATTATCTACTCGTTCTACAACCTTGTCTATCACAATATCCAAAACTTTGTTCTTTGCAAGAATAAAATCAATCCTAGTTTTCCAAGCTCTGAAATTTCAAACCCCTTCTAACTTGTTCTCTGATTTCGAAGAAGTTGAGGATGTAGATCAACAAGGACTCAACAATGGTACTCTCAATGTAGGGTTTCTTCAAGGGTGATTTCAATGTTCCTTCCTTTACCAAAGCTCTAATACCATGTTGATTTTTCAATTGAAATAGATACAAGCAAAATATTTCTAAAATTGATAATTACGTATAATGATGTTGTTCTTCTTTTCACTTTTCAATATATCATTAAGCAATTACACTTCAGAATTTCACAATGCACAAAGAGAGCACAAGATTTACCATGGAAAACCCACAAGGGGAAAAGCCCAACAGAAATTATTCTATTAAACAAGAGACACACTTAGACCTCTAGTCAACAACTAGATCAAATTGACCTTTGGCAATTCGATGGTCAAGCTTGGTCAAACCCTCCAATTCAAGCCTTCCAATCTAATCCAGCAACTCGCTCCACTGATCTACCCTATGCTGAATTTTGGCCTCCCAGGAATTGCCAGAATCCCAGAAAAGTTCAGCCCCCTGCAACTGCCCGAAAAAATATGCGAACTGAGAGAGAGAGAGAAAGAGATGTATTTTGTCCTTCTTTTTGTCCTCCTTGTCCTTATTATCCTTCTTGGATGCCCAGGAGATTCTTTCTTGAGAGAAGTCAAATTGTTGCCTTGGAGAAGGAGGTCAAATGTCTATATATAGTGATCTGTTGGGGTGAATGGGTGTCTTTTGCCTAGGCCAACTTGACTTGGAGGGATGCCGACTCAACAATCTTCAGGGCCAACATTTTCAATTTCAAATTTTCAAATTTTCTTCTTTTAAAAGTCCAAATGGACATGACTCATAAAAATATATTTTTCTTTTGACTCTAGCATGAAAAACATGTTTTACAATAATTAATATGAATACATCAAAGTTGATAATATACGTTACGAAGACTGACCATTGTCACAAAATTCAACAAGAAGCTCACAATGGGCTTGTATGAGGCAAGGAATAGGGCCAAGGAAGTTATCCATCAGTACTACGAAGACAAGGGGGAAGATGGATTCACAAGACGAGACGAGATATGGGGTGTGACTGATGAGCGATGGACCAACACTCTCCATTGTCTAATTCATGTAGGAAGGCTCCACCTCAACCTTGTATTCTCTTATGCATGTGGATCTAGGTTTAAAACAAAGGTTATGGATGGATTTTACCAATGTATTCAAAGGATGGTGTTGACATCCGTTAAACGCAACGAGATTTCCAAACAGCTTGAGGTATATGACGAATTATTTGATTACACCAATGTCTACCACAATCATGGCCAATATAAGAATCACTATCACCACATATAAGCATGTACCGATACATGAAGAAACCAAAGTATGCAACTAAGCAAAGAGGTGTTACAATTATGTGTACGAATCATAGTGTAGAATTCGCATGCCATGATCATTTGAAGTGTGACACACTGATATATCATCATGGAGTCAACCTAAAATCCATTATATGAAGGAGGCCATCACATATCAAAATTTTGTGAAGGATGTCATCAATCATGTGCTCTGAAAGACCAATTTGAAGAGACAATATCAACTGCAAACTAGAACATCTTGCCACTAGAAGAGTGGTGATGGTATTGGAATCCCAAACATGTTGTCACAATCTCCTCATACCGTATGGGGGGCAACATATCCCACCAGCCCTAGGCCTTCTTCTCCCATATCACATAAGCACCATGACCACTTAACAATGTTACAATGGAATACAAAAAGTACAACAACATAAGTTCAAATTTTTCTTCATGCTAAGCATCACACCAAGCTCCAAGACTCCTCTATTCCAAATCAAAAGATGAAAAAAAAACCATATTTTTGTCACTTTTTAAAAATTCATTCTAAGACATTGGAACATTTTATCAAAAATACATACTAAAAGAGAAAGCAATGCATACCCAAGTATAAAATTGCATTAGATAATCACATGCAACACATAATGCTTCATATAACACTCACACTATGTAAAAGATTGTCACCAACTGATCGAAACATCCGACAAATCTCTGCAGGTATAAAAGCAGGTCCATCCTCATAACTTCTAGCACCACCTCCAGAGAAACCAACAGCAATCTCCTATAAACCAACAATGCATTATGCCAAGTTTCAACAAACATGAAAAGCTAGGAAATAGAACTATCTCAAACCCAAAAATTATATAAAATTGGGCACCAATAACTTTTAATTTCTTTCAATTTAAATTGTATTTCACCTTTCAAAAGTAAAAAACAAAACCGTAGAAATAGAAGAATAATGAAACGTGTTATTACATAGTATAACGTATAGTGGACTCTTTATAACAATTAATTATTTTAAACACAATAGTCAAAAGCAAAATAAACACAATAAACAAAAAGCAATCTATTGGACAAAATAAAAAAATCAAGCAATAGGTATAAGTTATAACACATTATAAGAAAACATCATCACAATCCTAATCATAATAAATATTGGCTGAGGTATAGAAAATTGCAAGCTTCCATGAGTAGTAGCATATCGCTAGGACTCTAGGATGAATCTCCTGCCTTCTGTGACGCATCGCATATTCTCCTTGATTCTTAAAATGCAAAGGTTATTTTATATTATCTTCCAATGGTAAAAGTTACTAATGTAACGATGGCAGTAGCCATAATTAGTTAGTAGTATTGATATGTAAACAATTTTGATGATAGGAAGATAATATCTTAATGTCGAGATGATATCTTCAATAATGCCAAGTTGTCAACAATGATGTCTTAAAGGAATAAGACGCGGTTACATAAAAGAAATAATGTACGGCTTGCTTACTTGAGAGCTGTCGTCACGATAATATCTAGAGCAAGGACTAGCATGCATGTTGCTGTTGTATACTGGAACCAATTCTGTCTTTTCAAAATTCAGAGACAGTTTTCTGTCATTAATATTGATTTTTCTACAAGGTATCAAATCTTTTGATGTCCAGGGGGCCTAAAATTTAGGGCCTTGCCCATTTTATTGCTCCAGCATATGGCTGCATCTAAAAATCATTGTGAATAAAATCTAGATCAGCATAAGGGTGGGAAGCAACAACAACTAGAGGTGGTTTGAGATTGTAAAGAAGAACTGCATGCACTGATAGGAGGATTGCAGCAGCAAAAGTGAAGATATAGGGACCCTTTTGTAGCTAAACAAAGATATTTCTGTTATAAAGAAATCAAGGACAACAAAATCATAGTGGTAAGTCTCGTGTTCTAAAATGAAGACACGAGGAAGACATGAGAAGCATAGTTATAAAGCAATCAGCAAAGGAAAAAGGGAAGACATGTAACATAACAAGGAGGTAAGCAAGGTGCACATTAAAAGAATATAAAATAAAGTCATATATATTCTTCATGGAAGAAAAAATATCATGGAGAAGAGGTTTATGAGAAGCATAATGGTAGATAGTTTGTAATTCCCTTGTTGCCTGCAATACATCATCAAATGCTTATATAAGTTTGAGTGCAGTTTGTTACTTCCCTTGGCGCCTGCAATAAATCATCAAATGCTTATACAAGTTTGAGTGCCTCAAAAAACATGACATACAAAAAGAGAGTTCACAAAGTCTACAGGATTACAAGTAGTTCAAAATGTGGCACTTCTAGTGATTGAGTTTGTGGAGTAAAGAGTCTAGGAATATATCCATCAAAAGTGCCTATTACCCACAAAAAAGTGGGTTATCCATAGTAGAAAACTTTTCTCCTCCTTGAATGGACAGCCAACCAACAGCCCTAATTTATCAGCACATAACATGATGCCAGGATCTTCCACTTTTTGCTCCAGTCAGATTTCTTTCTCCCATCTAGCAGTCCTTCTTGAAGGAAGGTGGATCATCCATCAACAGTAACTTTAATCATTTTGTAATCATGTGCTTTCAATTAATGTTATGGATGTTGTTACATACTTTGTATTTTACATATTATTGTTGAGAAAAAAAAAGGAAAATAGAAAAAATAAAAGGGATAAAAAATAAAAAGTATATATAGAAAAATAACAAAAAAGAGAAAAAAGGAAAAAAAGGAATAAATCCCGTGAAGAAGGCAAGCTAATCTAAACGCTGCCATACATATGATTAATTAGTTGTTGATTAGTGAAAACATCAATTAATGAGTAATTAAATTGTTTGAAAAAGCTTGATTTGACGCTTTGTCCTTTCTTTGTAATGATCGAGTTATTTTCGACCCCTGGGATGTTCCTTGCCCAGATCAACAGTTGGGGAAACCACTTCACGAGCCCCCCCCCCCCCGGCCTCCCCCCCCGGTGCCTCTGATGTTTAACCAAGGGCGTGGATTCAAAGAGTTGATTCAATAAAACCGTCGCTGCCAACGTGTCCTCGCCTCGTCCACTTTCGGACCCCCCCTCTAAAAACAGTTTACCATCCCCCCCCTCAGAAAACCGTTGATTGATCGTTCTACTCTCGCTAAAAGAATAAAATCCACTCCACTTCCGCCATCTATCTAGCTCTCGTTCGTCGACTGATTAACTGTTATTTATACGTTCATTTCCCCTCAATTGTTGCCTTCCCGCAATAAATGTCCAGCTCCTGTCAACAGTTATACCTCCAAATGGTTAAACACCCATTGCATAAATAAAACGCATACATTTTACCTCTGTTTCTTTTTATGCATTCCATTTTACCATTGCATGCACAGGTCTAGTACAACCAGCATCGAAAACACAGCCTTCATCACTGCAGCAATCGGCTAACCACCTGATAAAATGACAGCTCTTGCTTAATTATATCTTCAACATGTCTTGCAAAGGAAAATCTAAAATGGTTAAAGAAAATCCAATGATGCCCCCAGTCATAGACTTAGATAGGTTACCCTTAGTCGACCAGGAATATAAAATTTCTTCAACCCAATGTGAGTTCGACCTATATGAACTGCACAATTGGGCCAAACAGAAATTCTCTAATGCCAGCGATGACTTCAGCATGTGGGACTCCTTCCTGCCTCAATTCATTTTCCCTCGGGCCCATTTCTTTCCAGAATTTGTAGCTTGGTGTCATTTCAGATACATTCCAAGTCAAAGAGTTATTATTGCTCAAAACAATGATGTTTTGTTCACAGTGTCCCCTGAGTCTATATGCCAAATTCTTCAAGTGAAACCTTCATCCCCTTTGCACCCTTTTTATGTAGATTCCCTCATGGAAATCTATAAAAACCTCACTTTCCCTCAAAGAGCTAAGATCTTTGAAATATTCTTACCTGAAAATGTCGAATTACCAAGAAAAAAATCCTCCATACCCCTCTTCAATGTTCCCAGAAATGACTACAGAGGTTGTCTCAATAGTTTCTTGTCTATTAGGTTATTCAACTAATCAGTGGGTTGATGAAATTGTTCTAGGATTTCTGTCAGTATTTTCAGTGGGTGAAAAACCCTCAATGGTCTTCAATTACAATGATTTTTTGTCAGAAGCAATACATGATCAATTCTTGAAGTTTTCTACAAAAGGAACTTTTAAGTATCAGTTAGTTCTTGTATACCTGTTCTTGTTTCATCAAGTAGATAAATTTCAATTTCAATTACAGAAGTTAGATGAACAAGGTAATCCTCAATTTGTAATTCATTGGACTTCCTTGGTAAGGAAGAACACCAATCAATTTTCCTTCAGTAATTACACTAATCAGTGCTTATATATGGTTTCATGCTTGCTCAATAGTTATGTTGTTCCAAGGATTTCCCCTGAAATCAATAAAATTCTCCACTTTAGTGAGCAGACAAAGGCTGGAGATTGGTACTTGTATCAAAACTACACAGAGATCAAAGTATATGGATGTGAGTTTCCTCCATATAAACTACCTAAGTTTGTGCATAACAAAAAAATTTCATTAGAGTATATAAGGCAAATGATGAACATGGATGAGCTGCACTTTGTGTCAGCTAAAAAGAAGTCTCAATTTCAGTTAAAGCTCAGATTGGACCCTTTTATTTGCAATACCAGAGCAGCAGTGAAGGAAGCAAATCTTCTTCTGAAACAAATGAAATTTGAATTAAGTTTTACCTAGTCTTATGATCCCTTGGGGATTATTTCTAAGCTAAGGGTAGAATTGGAAAACTACTACTTATGAACATGCTCCCAAACCAGAGATTGAACAGTACATGAACCGAGAGGAGTGGCATGAAAATACATTGCAAGAAGTTGAAGAGCAGGTTTTCATTTCGACAATTTCACAAACTCCAATTCCACAGCAAAAACATGCTAATGGGACAAGGGAAAGTGTTTCCCCTCTAGTTTTAGAAATTCAGCAGACAGACTTTATAATGTACAAGAAGAAGAAGAAGAACCCTCTTGAAGAGCCATCTCAGGAAGAAAGTTCACAAGAATGGACCACATTAGTTTTAACAGGTCCCCATGCTGCCCATTTCCAAGGATTGAGGAAATTTTCTCAAGCTCTCTTGTATCTTCAGTCACTCAAGACCCATTAGAATCAGCTCAGACAAGAGAGAGCTAACTCATACTACAATAGGACCAAGTATCTTTTCTAGATACAAGGAAATTAAGAAGACAAATGAAGCATTAAAGGCCACCACTTATTCTGAATTCTGGAAGCAAACTTCAGCTTCCCAGCACAAGCTTCTCTCGGCATTAGATACTGAGAAAGGACAGTTTCAAATGGCCCTTCTGGGTCCCTAAAGTTCCTTTTCCTAGAACCGCAGAAGATTACAAAAAATATGTTTTTTCTTTTGATACTAAAGAAATTCATCCTATTGACCAGATTGATCTACACAAGCAAGCTGGAGAAATGATTTACTCCACCTTGACTAGCTCAGCAACGGCAGCATCTAAGTCGAAGGTTTCAGCCGAATAATATTCACTCTCAGCTAAAGCTAGAAAAGCTATCATCCTTGCCCAAAGATACCAAGATAAAATCCTTAGAAGATCTGGTGATCAAATTGGGATATCATCCCAGTAATGTTAAAGTTGTCGAAAAAATGATCAAGAGGAAAAATGTTGACATTCAAGCATTAAGAAAGCGGCTAAAACTCCCTACCACTGAAGATCCACAGACCAAAGAAGTTGGTGAGTTAGAAAAAGAAAAAGAAAGCATGTTTAAAATTATTGTTGAACAAAATTTATAGATACAAAGTATGGAGATTGAACTAGAAAATCTATAAAAGGAAAAAGAATAGCAAGCTGATGTGGCAATAGCTAATCCTATAGCAACAGCTTCTATTGCGGGTACTTCAACAGCTTCTATTGCAGGGACTTCTATTGCAGCAACTATAACAATGGAAAGTTGGAAACATAGTCCACAGACTCAGCGACCGATTTAGCTAAAGCAATGGGAGATTTATCTATAAAAGGTCAAGAAATTGAAAAGTTGAAGGCTCAACTCAACAATCTCCAGGAACAAAATAAAAACTGATAATGCTTATTTGGCAGACCTTTAGAAAAGTCATAGACTAACTCAAAGAATAAAGACTCTAGAAAACGATTATGTTATTGCTCAAACCATTGCACAGGCCAAAGAAAACATTTCGCTGGATATTAATGAGTCTATGACTAATCTATGGCCCTCCATTGAAATTATTTTTGAGCAAGAAGAATTATTGGAAAGGTCAAAGGAGGTAATCGCAGAAGTAAAAAAAGCCCTGGGTCAAAAACCAGGAGATGCAATAGCATTGATCATGATTTTGAATTCAAAGATAAGAGAAGAGTTGGAAGAATATGACATTGAGGACAGAACTGAAACCATTTTGGAAGTAAGAAGGATACTCACTAAAAGAAATTTAATGTTGCAATTAGAAAATAAATGCCATAATCTAGAAGCTAGCATTCAGAAGTTCCATACAAAATTTAATGTGCTTCATCGAAAAGGACTTCCAGGTTTAAGAGGGATGGGAGATAGTCTGGTTCCCCTTGAAGAATACCAACGTAGGCTGCATTCTATAGCTATAGACAAATCCAGATTTGATAATATTAAGGAAACTATTACAGGAAAGGCCTTAATTGGAGGCTTGAGTTTTGATTAATAAACATGAAATCAAACATCTGTTCATAATCAAACCCACCTTTCAGAAATACACTGAAGTGGATGAAACTTACAAAAAATTAATTTGGATGTATTTTTTCTTTGTTCAACTGAAACCTTTGGGCAAATTGCTATCCCCACAGCACCCTTTTTCTCATCACTATCCATCACCCCACAAAGATGCCTCCTCACACGAGTATATGAACCACTATATGGTTTTCCTCCATGACAACCATGAGGGTACAAAAACTTGTAGCTTTGACCACATTTTCCCCCTTCAAGTTTGATCACATAGTTCCACAAGGGTGTTAATGCATCTTTCCCCTCTAGCATTTCAATGTTCTCATCGGGTTCATCCCCTTCTTCTTCAAACCCTTCCTCCTCATCATAAATTGGGTCACTCATATAGGGACTACTATTCTCTTCTTCTTCCCTTCTATTCCTACTCCCCCTTGCCATCATGAAAACCAAAAGTGGAATGATACATATAAGCCAAAAAAACACCATCTTGGAATATGAATATAAGTGGTGGACAACCTACAAATAAATGAGCAAGAAAAAAGAATGGGAAAGAGTAGGAGAGGGAGGAGAGAAAATACAAAAAACAATGACAAAAAAATGAGGGAGTTTGGGGTTTTCACTTACCTTTTTAGCTCTTGTAGATGGAAACCCTTATTTACTCCTCCAAGCTCCTCCTCCTTCAATGCTCTTAGCTCCTCCTTCACTCCTCCAAGCTCTCCTCAACTCTCTCTTCTCCAAGCTCTCTTCTCCTCTCTTCTCCAAGCTCTCCAAAAACATAAGAGTGAGCAAATGAGAGGTGAAAAGGACTTTTATCATTTTCATTCCATCCCTAACCCAACACTAACC
>APFE031512366.1:0-26284 GCA_000404065.3 Pinus taeda | reverse complement strand
GATATGGAATCTAAGGTCTGGAGAAATAGACATCCCTATCAACCCACGTGCTTGATCTTGCCTATTTTCCCATTTGGCTGCCTTATCTTCATCTTTCGGTTTGGTTTCTTGGCCTGAAGCAATTTTGTAAAGACCTTTGCTTCTAAGTAAAACTACAATGTAGGACCACCATTGGAAGTAGTTGGTGCTATCAAGAATAACTTGGCATGGACTTTCCATTTTAACAGAAACTGAAGCTATAGATGCTGAAACTAAGTGCTCCAATGGAAAGATCTCGAAAAATTAGGCTGATTAAAAAAAAACGGCTCTGAAAATGGCTTTTTGAAGAAAAGTTGTTGAAGATACCGACGAAATGCGGGAAAGTGCAGAAATGAATGATAATGTTATATTTAAAAAAAAAATTGCCCCCTTTCCAAACTTAATCTAATTAGCTCAACAAAAAAAAAGACTTGAACTCAAGACCTCTATTCTCATAAAATATCTTTGGACCAAGTGAGCTAGATTAAAAGGTTAGTAATTTTTGGAAAAGAGGAAGGGGGGGTTTTTTTTGTCACTGAAGCTTTGGGGTGCGTGCTTACTTGAGAAAGCTCTTTTTTTGCCTACAAAACAAAAAACACAAAACCCAACACAGACATACAAAAAAAAACAAACCTTACGGCTTGAAGTTAGCTTTAGCCGGAAACTAAATATTTTCCTCACTGTTTCTGATTTTCTGAGATCACACTAAGGCATGGTGGAAAAGAGCATATCCATGAGAAAAATCCTTCCTTTCTATTTCTGATTTGAAGCATACGCAGAAATGAAAGGTATAGATCCGGTAATAAAAATAACAAAGAGCTAAATAAACTAAAATAAACAGATAGAAAATAACTAAAAACTGCAAATAAACATTGTGTACCTCCAGATCTTAAAAATGACATAGCTAGGGCTACTGGAAACATTTTCGCATCAAACGAAAGGGGTTACTCACTGGAACAGATGCTCCTAACACAATAGAGCAGTCCTCTCAGCCCGAAAGCAATCAGTAACAGTGGATCTAGGAAACGACAGTCGGATGCAGTTCTACCGGCTTCAAATTTGGATCACCAACGGATGCGGCCCTCAAATAGCTCTGATACCATGTAGGAATTTACAGGATAAGTTCCTCGGACAGAACACCAAAAGACACCGCTCACAAACAGATCACAGATCAATACACCAGTATTGTTGACGTGGTTAAAACCCTCAAAGAGAGAAACAGTCCACGGCCTGAGCCAACACGGCCACTTCAAGCAATTTATTAATAAAAGAATGAAAATTTACATAAGCTTCTCTCATGAATGGTTACCCTACAAATGACCCTCCATGCGCTTTAAATAGAAATCATGGACCAATCGGGTGTTAATCCATGGATCAAGTGTCAGTAATACCGAGGAGAAAATGAACCATCAAATCACTACATATCGTGACCGTCGGATTGTAAGTTACAAATGTACATAGTAAAGAAACACACTTTACCTAACTCTACACTAGACCAAGTTATACTTAACAATTTCCTATGTGTCGAAATATCCTAACAGATCCCTCTCATCGAGAGGTGTACGATTGATCTAAGGATCATCCGATTCCGATAAGTATTCATGGAGTTGTGAATTTATTTGTGTTATAAGACAATTCGTCAAGGTCGGCCAGCAGCCAAATAAACCCCTCATGTTCTCAATGTTTATGTATAAAAGGAGATGACTTGAGAGTCATTTTACAAACAAATTCTCTCTTGATTTCTCTCCACTTGTCTTGGGTTTTAGTGTGAGAGAAATCTAGGATGAAGTAGCCCTAACGCAGTCCTAAGGAGGATGATCTAGCTCTCAACGCAATTATGGAGGAGATATCTAAACGTTGCCCTATGGAGAAGCCCTAACGCTGCCCTTTGGAGAAGCCCTAACATAACCTATGAAGAGGTATATGTAGTCAAGAAGGGCAGCAATGTAAGCCCTCAACGCAGATTAGAAAAGGTGTCTACCCTAGATGGATGCCCTAGAACCTTAACGCAGTCTATGGAAGAATGAAAGCTCTGACCGCAGCAAGAGAGGAAGGATCTTAGACAGCATGGAGGAGGCCCGAGTTCCTCAATGGAGGTCAAGTTAATTACTGGAGCAATACCCTGTTTTTGGGTCACTTTGGTGGAGGCCTAGAGGCTGTCTTGGATGTCGCAGACTGCTCTTGAGGACCGAAGGCATGAGGAACTATTTCGTGGGGATAGAACCCTTGGAAAGGGCTACCGCAACAAGGAATAGGCTTGTTGTAGCAAGCCACAGTCCCTTATACACCTACAGGTCTACGTTAAGGCTAACAAGGAGGGCGTAAGGGCTAGTTGTGACTGTTGGGGTATAACAAGCCAACGTGTGGTTTAGGAATGCTAGAGAAGGGTGATCATAGCCTTGGGGCAGATGTTGTGAAGGTTGTCCAAACAGCTGTTAGAATACCCTTACCAATCCAGCAATGTGGCAATCAGAGAATCCCCTAACAGTGAACTGATGTAAGTGCAGCAGCATGATATAATAAGGTGTGACAACATTGTAATAAGGGTGCAGCACAACGATGATGAATGCTGCAATAAGGTGCAGCATGTGGGACAGCAAGCATGCAAGGCACAGCAAGTAAATAAGGATCAGCATGTGGGACAACAAGCATGCAACGTACAGCAAGCAAACAATGGGACAGCAAGCATGCACAACATGGTTCAACCATGGCACATGGGACCGCAGTGTAGCATTAGGTGTAGCAGACATGAGGTCCAGCATTATGATGATGGGTGCAGCATGGTGCAGCACGGTGAGGTGCAGCATGATGACGAGATGCAGCACAATGATAGGTGAAGGAGTCACCTTGGAGAGTGAATTGAAGCAGCATGTCTTCAACTGATCTCATGTATCATCTTCTTAGAGATGATTTATGCTCTTCTCTAGATAAGTCAAAGTGTTGACTTTTGTTGTAAATGTACTCTCTCTCTCTCTCTCTGCTATACTATTGAAGAACATATAAGAAGAGTTGATTCAAGGGTTTCCCCACATTGGGGTTTGTCCCTGGCTAGAGCTTTATGTACTATCTCTCTCTCTCTCTCTCTCTCTGTGCTGAACAATTGAAGAACATACAAGAAAAACTAATCAAGGGTTTCCACACATTAGGGTTTGTTCCTCTTGTCTTGGCTTGTCTTTTGCGATTTATGTTTATGTTCTATCTGCAGTTTACTTTAATGCTTATGTGATTGCTAATCTGCAAAAGATATTGAGCTAACTGTGAAAATTGAAATAAATTGCTCTAAGCATAGAACATACCTAAAATTAACAGTGTGTATAGGAACTTTGCCTTGTGTGACAAAATGACATTCATTAATATATATTGAGAGTTGTGATGATAATTTGACCTACTGTATAGATAGAATGAATAGTGACATAATATGATAGATATCTGACATAGAGAATTGATAATACATGTACTTTATTGACATGACATATTGTGGCGACACCTACAACATTCATAACAGGAACAACAGTACTTGACTGCGGTGATTTGACAAGTGAAATGGCAGTGATGTAGACTTGACATTTTTTATGGTGACACTATATAACAGTGATATTGACATAACCCATTAACTTAACACATTAGTTTGACTTGACTTACAAACGTATGTGACCTATTGACATGACATATAGACCTTACTTATGACAATAGTGAATTGACATTGAAATGATGCCTTGACTTGACATAACAATGAAACAATGACCTAATAGTATTAGGTACCTTCTTGTTAAGTATACTAGGAATTTTTATGTCAGTAACATTGGTCACTTAATTGATGTATTACATTGACATGACAAGTAACAGTATTACAATTGGTTTATGACAACCTCATTGGACAGTGATATATGTGACTACAGTGAGTGATGATTGCTCTAGGGCACTGACTATCTAAGCAATAATGTTTACACATATGTTGGTAGCTCTTCGTGGGTAGTGCTTGAGAGTGTTGGTAGCAGGTAATATGGATGATCCAAGGAATCTTGGAGTATGTCATTATCAAACATTTGGATTCATCATCTACAACAGTACAAGGCGTTCATTGCAATTATATTGGTAGCCAGCATTGTGAGCTCTTGATGATGAGAAATTCAATTGTGTAGTGACAGAGAAGTGCAATGACAATGATATGTAGTTGAACAATGACTGTGATGTGTTTTGAACAGCGAGCTTGATGAATATTATTGTGCAGTGATCAATTTGGGTGAAGCAGTATTGTACAGTTGTCAGTGGCTACCAAGATTTGACAAGGTATAATAGTATCTTCTTTATAGCATTCTTCTATTGATACAAAGCACAAGGGGATCCAGTGTGAAAATTGTGAAATGTGGTCCGTCGGCTCTTTAGGGTGATTGGAGTCACCTTCAAGTTGTGGCCTAAGAACACCTCAGGATGGCAAGGTGTGTTAGGGCAGGTTGTGGCCTACAAAGGGTGTTGTGTCGTCCTTTCAGTTGGGGCTGATAAACTACAAGGCGACGAAGAATCCTTCCGACAGCATAGGGTAAACAAAGTGTTCGAGCAATTGTCAGGTCATGGCCTGACTTACAGGGCGTTGGGGCGTCTTTGTGGTTGCAACAAGGTATTAGGGTTTAGTAGCATCCTACAGGTTGTAGCCTGTGAAATAGGGGGTTGGAGCCTCCTTCAGTTGTAGTTGAAATTTGATGTAATTACTTTTCTTTCAAAGAGAAGGAGAAGATAATTACGAAAAAGCATTTGGTGGTTTTTGATCTGGAGGGGGTTTTCCACCTAAAAATCTATTTGTCCATTGTTTTATCTTTCTGCATTGTTGTATGGTGTTGTCTACTATTGATTATTGTTTATGATTATTTGAAGAAGAACAATAATAATAATTGAATGATAACTAATGCTCTGAAAAAGATTAATAAAGTGTTAATTTGTAAGAAATAATGATTCCCCCCCCCCCCCCTCCTCTCAGTATTTCCAACAATATAGTTTTACCTTGATCCAGATGAAAAGAAACAAAACCAGATCCCTTTATAGGATATGTAGAGTTATGTCCAAGTATGATTTTCATATCCATCTCCCTCTTAACCAGATTTGAGAGAACTTCTTTATAACCAGTAAAGTGCCTTGAAGCACCACTATCAACCAACCAACTATCACAAGAATCTACAGGAGAGGAACTAGAAAAGGGAAAGACAAGAAAGAATTTTGATTGTGTCTCAACTACATTATTATTATACATTAGGCTCCTTGAAGTCTTGGAAAAATGGTAGCTTTCTTTACGAACACCAAGAGTTTCTCCTCTTCTTCTATTTTAAGATCTGAAGTTGTTGCTACGATTGTTGAAATTGGATCTTGGTGCTCTTCTGTTTTCAGGACAGTCACGGGCATAGTGGCCATGCTTATGGCAACTTTAGCATTAAAATTTGATAAGTCCATGTTCCATTTATAACAATTGTTGTATCTGGGAGCAAGCTTTCTTGAAAAGTGATAACCTCTTCTTCCTTTTTGCTTCTTCCCTTGGATAGAAAAGGAAGTAGGTTCTGCCTCTTTATGCTTGGGGATTCTTCCTTTGCAAACCATTCTAGCCTCTTCTTGACTACACTTTCTCAGGAGCTCATCAAATGTGGGAAACTTATCATTGTTGTTGATGGTAGTAATAAAAGTCTCTCAAGTAGGAGAAAGACCTCCAAGCATAATCAGCACCAGCGCTTTATAAGATACAATTTCACCGGCAATTGACCATTGATCCTTGATTTTTTATATCCTCGTGAAGTATGCTCGAATAGTCTCTCCTTTGTTCATCTTAATGTCTTTGAATTGATTCTTCAAAGCAAGAATTTGACTAAAGTTGCTGACGTGACACATTCCAATCAACGTGTCATACATTTCCAAGTTATTACAAAACTTCTTTATGCTGCAATATTAGTTAAACAAATGTAGATAGAACATAAACCAAATGCACAATTGAAAACAACCAAAAACAAGATAAAACAAAGAGAATTTAGGTACAATGACCAGGGCAAAACCCACAAGGGAAACATCCAACTAGATTCTTCTTCTATTAGATATCAATTGTTCAGTAGAGATACAAAGTACAATGAGAGATCAAAAGAATGAATAGGTTCACCCAAATCTGAACACGTTGTAGCATGAAGATCACTAGTAGTAGCAACTAATGCAAAACTAAATCAACCTTCAAGTTCTTCTCTTACTCTTTGAGTCTCTCTATCTCACAAACTTCTTCAAGTCTCTCCAACACTTTCTCTCAAGTTCGAATACTTCTTTCACGATGCACAACTAGTGAGAATGAGATGATATGAGATACATATATAGGAGGAGCAACAAATTCTGGTCATAAAGAAGAAGAAATACACATGCCTTGAGGAGTTACATATGTCATTTCAGGAGGTACACATGTCTTTGTAACTCATGCCATTAAGGAGGTATGTATGCCTTTGTAACTCATGCCATTAAGGAGGTGTAAGAGGAATCTTTTATGACATGCTTTTATTGTAAGAGGAATATGCCATGTCTTAATGAGTGCATAAGAGAGAGAGTAATGCATGCATTAATGAAAGTGTAAGAGAATATTTTATGACAAGACTTTAATGAGAGTGAAACGTATCCATTAAGAGAGTACGAGAGAGTTACAATGTGCTATGTGAGACATAGAGGTACAAAGTGATTAAGTGATGAAGGTAAGGTCACTTGAAGTTCCTTTTAATAATAATAATGTCATAATATCATAAGGATAATAATAAAGGTAATGATAATATTGATGATTAAGTCAAAATTGAACTCTCAAGATTGATTAATGATAAGTTAAGTGATTTTCCAACATCTATACTTGATTACCAATTGACGTAAGGTGATTTATTATTTTGGAAAGTCATGCTTAAGATGCTAGACATGACTTTCTAATTTTAGAAAGTCAATCCAGAATCGTCATAAATGAAATTTTATTTATGGAAATTCATCCCTAAGCTGCCAATTTTCAACAGGCTTGTAACCATGGGTGGGTTACTAGGCTTTTAATGCATTGGAGGGGCTTCTTCTTTTAATTTTTGAACTCTTATATCATCTATAAATAGAGGAGGCATAACCTCACTCTCATCATCACACTTTGGATTTTCGATCTCTCATTAAAGAATTTCGGACACTAGTCTTAAGTCCTTGGTGATCACATTTCATTCGAAATATCATACTTTTCTCACCTCCTTTTACCTATTTTTCTTTGTCCCTTTAAGGATAGGGAGGCCCCACAAGGGCTTGGTGCAAATTTATATAGGAGAACGTGTTTTACATTTCGTCAAGACAGGACCCTTCCTTAGTGTCTCCTCTAGGCATCCACATGTTTTGAATGAATTCCTACGGTGGAATCTTAATATAATTGATGCACTAGTCATCACACCAAGTTGGAACCCTAGAAGATATCCTTCAAGTTGGGGATTCTTTGAAGGCTTGCACTTTAATACTTGTTGTAGTATATCCTTCTTAGCCTTTTCTCTTGCCTACCTTGACCTTGGATGTGCCTATATATCATCATATATCTCAACCCTAGGTCTTGTGTAGGATCCTTTCAAAGGGGGTTTTCGTTTAAAGTCTTCACAATTTCGATGAAACTTTTCATTGAATGAGCCACCTTACCTCACTTAAACCTATCCTAGACACATCTATCACGAGTGAGGAATATTGGACTCCTCCCGTCAGTGCAAATCCAAGAAGAGAAGGGGAACTAGCTTGTGGTGACAGTGGGCCTTTGTCCCAAGTGTTGTTGTGCTCTTTAGCTCTTGTTTATTTACTAGGCTTGGTAGTTTGTGCATCAACATTTTTTGCGTCGTTGTCGGGGAAGAAGCAGGTCTACCTTCCCTATAGATCACTGAGGAATTGATTCATTAACAACATTATAAGTATTCCTTTGGTGACTCCACAATCCCCACATGGAGATTGAAGCCCCACCCATTCTAACTTATCAACAGAGAGGTGATGATCCTCCTCATACTCCTCTCTTTGATAGGATTGCCAAAAAAAAGTTCTTGTATACATGGGAGAAACATGTGCTCTATCCATTAAACTTTGGTAATATATTAGAAGCACCCCACCATCCTTTTCCTTACCATCAAGAATTACCCAAATTTGATGGGAAAGAGGACAAAGAAGCTCAAGAGCACCTCATAAAATTCAAGTTTCTCGCAAGTAACCCAAAATATGAAGATCAATGCATGATCATGTTTTCCCACACATTTCGAGGTGATGCTCGTATATTGTTCCAATCATTAAATGTTGCCTCTATTGCATCATGAGTGACTTTGTCACTAAGTTTAAAAATAGATGGTTTAAGGAGCAAGATGTTGTTGAACTATACAAAAGCTTCCTCTCTAGTAAAAGAGAAGAAGGAGAGCCTGTTAAAGAATTCAATCAGAGGTTCAACACCCTTGTGCACCTCATCCCGAAAGAACTTAGAACCCTAAACTAGGTCATCCTTGTAGCCTACCTTAACGCATTTAGTGGAAAGAAAGCATTTGATGTGAGGAATAAGAAACCTATGGACCTCTTTCAAGCTCAAGACATCACTTTTGATCTTGATCAAGCCATGAAGGGAGCGTCCATCAATTATGTATGCCTAGATGACCAAGATAATCCTACAGGTGAAGATGACCAACCTCCTAGTAGGGAACTCACTGCGCCAAGGGTTGGCAAGGTAAAGAAAAAGAAGCACAAAGAGAAGCCTCCTGAACTTGTTGATTTTGACCCTACCATTGTGATCAATTTAAATAAGAAAGATCCTTTCTATATTGCCTTAAATATTAATGAATCCATCGTAAGAAATTGCATCTTTGATGTTGGGTTTTCAGACAACATCGTGCCTCTAAGAATAATGCAAGACCTAGGGTTAACTATATCAAAGAAATACTCAAGTAGATGCATAATTGACTCTAGGGAAATTGAAGTCTATGGTGTAACAAAGGAAAAGAAGGTGAAATTGCATAGTTATCCTCAAAAGGAAATTAGCATGGATATAGTGGTGATACATAGCCCTTCCATCACGGGGAATGATCTTGTCTAAACAATTCGTCAATGACCTCAAGATTACTACGAACAAAGACAAGTCTGGTATCAAGGTGCCCTTGGGAGAAAATTCTTGTGCCATAATACCTAGACATGAATTCACTCGGCCAATGATTACTTGCTCATGGGAATCCAATAAGGATTCGAGGAACATTATGAGTTCGGTGAATGGAAGTTGAAGAAAGAACCTGGTATAAATCCTATGCCTCCTAGGATGTGTATTATGTATTTTGATGGAGCTTACTTAAAGGTTGGTTTTGGGGCTGGTGTGGTCCTCATTTCCCCATTTGAAGACTATATATTGTTTTCTCTCAAGCTTGCCTTGTAAAGCACTTTTTTCAGAAAAATTACAAGTTTGACGAATTGAAGCTTAATTATTCAGAAAGTGACATCTTAAAACACAATTTACCAATTAAATACACAATACATACCTGGCTTTCACTGTTGAAGTCGATCCCGAGCAACCATTGCTCCAATTCGTTCCTGTTACCAAAAGACCAAAACCTCCCTTCTAAATTGGGCACAATCTCAGTACCCGGCTCCAAAATACTTCAAAATTTGAATTACTCTGGCCCCCGAGCCCAAAAGCTTCAAGAACAACTGCTCGAATTTCCTCTTTGTCTATTGACTTCCTTTGTGTTTCCTTCTCTGTCTGTGTAAGAACCAAAAACTTACCCCTTCTGTCCTCCTCGATTCTCTTATAACATCCCCCTTTCACCGCCTTCCCCCTCTTCATATCCAGGTTTAAACTAAGGGCTTTGAGTCGATCACAGGTGGAGCGAACTCCTGCGTCCAGGGTGCTCCTTTTATTTTAGAAGCGGTCATATGTTAATGGTAAGTAGGATATTTAACCATTTAATATCTCCTTCACTGTGAATATTAACAAGGTTGAGTCACTTTCCTTTTAATATATGAAAATTATAATTTAATATTTTACTAAATTCTACCCTTTTTATTTTTAATTTAAAGTTTATACAGATAGTTTCTTTATAGTTCCTTTTATAATTAGTTCCTTTAAGTTTAATAATTTAATTTAGAACATTAAAGATTTATATAGTTAGTTCATTTCATTTGATATACAATATACAATATATATATTCTTCCTTTAGTTACTAAAATCCCTTGTAATTATATATATTTTGAATAATGTACTAGTAATATTAAGATGGTGGTATAGTTAAGTATTCCACAAATACACCGGTATCTACTTACCACTTCGATAATTAATTCATTACCTTATACTTGGATATTTCCCATCATTAGTTAGTATGCATACTAATGTCGTGCATGCGATACAAGCATATGTAGCTATCATATGCATGTCTCGTATGCATGCTAATATTACCATCTTCTTGATAACTCAAGGTGGGTCATTACATCCCTTCAAATGCACTAACAATATAGTTGAATATGAAGCCCTCTTATTAGGAGATGATGTCGCCAAGAATAAACAAATCCAACGGTTGATCATCGTAGGTGACTTTGACCCGATTGTGTCCCAAGTAAAAGGATCCTTTAACACCAAGCATGAAAAATTGAAGCCTTATAAGGAGAGGGTTACAAATATACTAAGACTTCCAATAGTTCTCTATCCAAGTGGTCATTAGAGCCCTTAATTCTATGCTTGATGCCCTAGTTGTGGTTGCATCAAATTCCCAATACCTTGATGAAAATATATCTAGGTTGGGAAGATGTATAGTGGACACAATATATTGACCAGCCATTTCTAATTACAATGAATATTGGCCAGTTTTCGAGAGCGGCAATGAGATAAATTCCTTTCTTTAAAATCATGATGAATCACATACCCGGGGGGAAGATTTGATTAATGAGAAACACTTTGATAGGAATGACCATAAGTATAACCAAGGTTGAAGATCACAATTCACCTGATACTGTGGACCTCAAGCTAGGGACCTTATCTTCCCCTCAAATGGTCAAGATTGGGAAAGGGCTAGCTAAGGAGGAAAGGGATGAACTTCAACAATTGTTAAGAGAGTTCAAAGATGTGTTTGCTTGGTCTTATGATTATTTGAAAGCATATAGCCCAAAGATCATACAACATACTATCCTCTCAAAGAAAGAGGTAAACCTGTTAGAAAAAAGTTGAGGATTATGAATCCCAAGCTTGCCCCCTTAGTTAAAGAGGAACTTCAAAAGATGGTGGATGCGGGCATTATTGTCCCTGTTCATCACTCTTCATGGATCTCTAACCCCGCAATCACCCGAAAGAAGACTGGTAACATTAGGATGTGCATTGACTTTATGTTTAAAGACAATTACCCATTACCAAACATGGAAAACTTGCTGCAAGAATATTGTTTCCCAAATGATGTCATTTATGGATGGTTTCTTCAGGTAAAATCAAGTTGTATTAAAGGAAGAGGATCGATTGAAAATTGCATTCACCACTCCCTGGGTGACCTATATGCATCTTAGAATTCCCTTTGGTTTATTAAACGCAGGTTCCACTTTCCAAAGAGCCATGGACTTTGATTTCATAGACCTCATAGGGAAGATCATGGAAACATACTATTGTCACACAGAGTGTCTAGGCATCGCAACAACGCTCAAAGTAAAGGTTGTCACTCTTAAATCCTTACTCACTCCTTTTAGACTCTCTTCTAGACAAGTCAAGGGGGTAGTCCCTAGGTGAATAGATGAGGATACCCTGTGAAAAACAGATTCTAGGAGATTTTAATGATGGATAACTTGATGAATTTAAATGATTAAATCAGACTGATAGATTAAACGCCAAAGTAAACAAGACACGACCACAAGATAGAAACAATTATAGACCAGTGCCTTCAATATTTGAATTAACCATCAATAAAACAAGCTATCCAGAACGACTTTCAACATGTAACAAAAAGTGACAATCATAAATACCACGAAAACGCCCAACACTGTCACATGCAAAAAATTCCAGATTTAAAATTATTTTCACTGACTGCCCAGATCTAGATTTAATAAATTTTCTTCAAAAGCCAGACATGATTAAAAATGTTTATCACACCTTGACCATAGGAAAATCATAAAAATGGCACTTAATGACTAAATGACTCTAAGGAACTTTAGGTTAAAAAAAATTAATTATTCCTGAGGAATTTAAATTAATCAAAGGGTTTAAAAATCATAATTTTTAATGGGCCATAGGCCACATTAAAAATTTTAGAGTTTAAGGCAATAAACCCCTAAATTTTATTTTAAATCCTTAGTCACCAAAATTAGATTTATGATTTACAGTTTTTTTTTTCAAATGTTTTTGGGTTTTTTTTTTTAAATTAATGTTTAGGATTTTTTAGAAATTTTTAGATTTTTTAAATTGTTAAGTTTTAGAATTTCAAAAGTTTTTTTCATTTTTATATTTTGAAAATTTTTAAATTTTAATTTTTTGAGGATTATTATTTATTATATTATTATTTTATTTTATTTTTTTATTTTTTTTTTTTTTTTTAAAAAAAAAAATCAAAGTTAAAATAAGACAAATACAAACAAACAAACAAAATTAAATCTAACCGAAGCAATCAAATATTAAACGACCCTAGCTCATAAATGAAAGTAAAAATGAAATTTGTGAACACGTTAACCCATCCCTAACACCTAACCCTAACACATAAACATAATACGAAAAAGAAAAAAAAAAAGTGAATGTTTGAGCTTGTGTGTACGCAGGTCTACAGGAGAGAAAAGAGCAGCGAGGAGAAAAACGCGTCTGAGGGTTTGGGCAGTGCTGGTTAGCAAGGAGCAATGGATGGAGGGTAGTACGCAGGCTTCGAGGGAGCTGGGCAGATGCAAGGATTTGGAGAGGAATATACCAATGGCAACAAGGCTTTCGAGCAGCAATGGAGCAGGAAGCTCACGCGGAGGCTGCGGATATGGAGCTTTCTGAAAGGAGCCACGGGTATGGCAGCGAATAGACAGACTTTCCTAGAAAAATCGAAAATACTTCAGCTTAAAAATTACCAGTCAAACCCAAAAAAAAATTTAAATTTTTTTCCAGATTTAAGAATTTTAAATTTAAACCACTGGACTGCGAAACGCTGATAAATATTCCTGGAAAACAATTTTAATGAACCCCCGAGATCCAGATCTTACCCTCCAGGGCCTAGATCTGGACTCTGCACAGCTTTTCTCCTTCAGATCTGTAGCTGAAATACAACAAGAAACACCCAAACAACATGACCCCGAAAACTCAAGTCAGAAAACTAAAATTAATTACAGATCTATGTACATAAATGGCAATTCTATCAGATCTAGGGAGTGTGAATCCGACTCCGCTGGGGGATCTAATGATCTGCGGCTCGCAACAGCCAGATCTGACGATTTAGCACATAAAAAATTAAAAATTTTTGAATTTTGGAGGAGGTACTAAGCTTGAAACCCTTCATGCATCACACATAAAAATAATATCTTATGATAAACCCGGGATTAGTTTCAAACTGGGCTCTTCAGAAAACACGGATCGAAAGTTGGCTGGTTCAACCGAGAACTTCCCCAAACGCCCGATGATCTAATAATCAAGGATTTTCCTGCAAAACTCGATTCAATCGTCAACATAGAGCAGGAAAACAATAATGAAATTCAGATCTAATAGAGATACCTACTATTATATTCAAAACTTAAATTACCATTCAAACCCCAACAACTGAGCAAAATACCTGTACTCAAATCGCTCTTCAGAAAGCTATATCAATGGCCAAAAAGAAATATATGCATGAAAATAATACATCTTACAGCATTTCCATGAAGAGTAACAGTAGTAGAAATTAACCCCAAAGTCTTTCTTTATTGCTCATAAGAAGATTACAAGAGAGCTTTTCGCTTAGTACACGATCAAAAGATCAGATGATCTCAACTGACAACTGACCCCCTATTTAAAGATAAATTTCCCAATGGCTAGTTCGAGTGATCTTTGTCAAAGTGATCTCAACCGTTGATGAGGATCGAAATTTTTTTTAATCTCATCCGTCGAAATTTTAAATATTGAGCAAATTTCGAATTTTTCAATTAAATGCATTTTAATAAATTCAAAAATTAAAATTTTGCATTTATTTCCTCAAAACTTTGACTTTGACTTAACCCCGAGGACCTAAGACATAAAATTTAGCAAAATAATCAATTAACCTCAGTCCCTGGACCTGCTAAGATTTAATCTTTTAAAGGATCCACAAATTGTACCACTGGAAAATTTAAATTTACCTAGGACCTAGGACCTATGAGGGTATAAATTATTTTTCTAACCCTCAAGACACTTTACATCATGATTTTTTACATTTTTACATCTCAAGGGAAAAAACTCATTTGCAAAAGACCCTCAGACTACCCAGTTCTGCAAAACAAATATAATCTAGCAAATCAACCAATTTGTAATAAAATAACCTAACCAAATAGTTAGGAATATTCCCAAATCACTTTTACATAGACTCAATCTAGAACACTAGGACTCCCCTAAGATTTCCAGTGACAAAATCCATTCTGACTTTGGGATAGGCTGAAGGAAAACTCTGTCGACCATCCGAAAATGAATCGGTGAGACAAAAAACCTCCCGGAATGTAGATCTTTACTAGAAAACTAGGTTTACTTAGGTGATTACATACACGACACGGATCTGCTAAGATTATTTACATTATACACATGCAGACTGGGTTTACATTATAAGGTAATGATCAAGCTCATGATGATAGCTGGACGGCACGAACACATCGATCATGCGCTATCCCTTTTGCGAAAAAAAGGGGGTTTACTGCTATGGGTAGTTGACACATAGTGGTCAACATCTGGCTCTACTTGGGGACACGTTGTTGCACTGGAGGAATGTGAGAATCCAGAATCTGCATCCAAGCAACACACAACAAAACATAAGTAGCGTCCATCCAAAAATCATCATATAACGTTAAGCACAGGAAAGATATAAGCTCTTCATTTATTAACTAGTCTAACATGAAAAACCAAATCTAACTACAAAATAAAACACTGAAATAATAGGGCATAAGGTTAGAAATACAATACAACGATGCCCCATGGCATCAGAAGCATTCAATACAGTGCATACTGAGCATTTGCCTGCTTTCAAACAAGTCTGTCGGTTGTTTCTCGGATGTGCCATGTCTAATCATGCATATAGTAGGACTTTTTCCTATCCGAAAATCAAGCTGCTTACGGCCATCTGATGCATCAAATCGCTTTCTCATTCTCTTTCTCTTGCATCTTTTCTTTGTGGCAGGCTGTATCACTGATGACGTGGAACATTCTACTTCAAAACTCTCAGATGAAGTATGTAAGATATGCGTGACATGTCTTTCTTCATTTTGCATCTAATTTTTATCGTTTTCAATTTTATCCGGTCAGCTTCAATTAACCACTTTTCAATGGAACAAATGACCTCCTCATAATAAGATGGAGTTTGTTGCAGCAGATAAGGAGGCTTCTGATCTGTCGACGTCTCCTTGTTTCTGTCATCCTCTGACCGTTGTTGAAATTTCTGTACCTGTATTGTTATGGCATCCATCTGGCTAGAGTGTTCAACCTTCACAGCACTGACTTCCTTGGCATAGTCTTCCTCCATGCTCAATAACTTATTCTGAAGACATATCTGACTAGCTTCCATATCTTTTATTGCTTTGTCATTCTTTGCTTTCATGCCCATGAAACAATTTTGCATATGATTTATCTCTTTCTTATGATTTGCTTGCATGGTAGCCAACTGATTATTATAATCGAATGTCATGATGGTCATTTCTTCATCCATAGTTAATAACTTGTTTTGCATAGAATTAATTTCCCTGTCATGATTAGCTTTCATGGTTTCCATCTCATTATCTCGCTTGTCCAGGTGGGTGTATAAAGTTCTCGTATCCTTGACATAATCAGTTACAATATTTTCTTAATTAAGCTCCATATTTTTTACCAACCGCATTAGTTCTTCTATAATATACTTCTCATTTTCCCTTTCATTATCGACACTAGTTTGATAACTTGTTCCTGCTTTTCCACTATCATGGATTTAATCTGCAACGGTACAGGGAGATGGCACATTCTAATATGGAGAATTGTCTTGAAATCTTTCATCGACAACTCGATCCTTCACAAGATCACTTTCATTTTGTTGCATAATTTTAGGGGCACAAAGCGAGCTATCTCGATAACCATATCTATCTTTTAAAGCATTGACGATGTCTTGTAAAGAAGCGAAAGAATCTTCAGGACAATTATTAAACCAATTCAAAGCATCACCTTCTAAAGAAAAGGCCAATAGGCGCATTTTGACATCTTCATGTTCATACTGGGGAGAACTACAATATATGAGCATTATACGAGAAAACCTGCATAGATGCTTTATAACAGTGACTGAATCACCACCCGAGTACAAAGACAATTTATGAATGGCCACTTCCAGAATATCATGGAGAACATCAGTAAAATGACATGGAGTAAACGAATAATCCATGATGAATAATGAGGGACCAAATGGATGGTAGAGAGAGACCTCTGCTCAAGAAAATCAAGAGATCCACAAGAAGCAAGCTTCGAGTAGAAATTCTTGTAAAAATTAAAGAAGTGGAGTCGCCACTTGAACATGAACCTAACTCTAGGATCCAAAAGGCAACAAACAACCGGATATAAGGGAGGGCTTCTTGTCTGAAAAAAATAAATGAAAAGAAATGGAGTCGCCACCCAAACAAGAAACGAATCGAGATGTCCAGGTGTTAAAGGTGTAGATGAAACGATTAACGAGATGACGAAAGATAGGGCAATGAAAAGATCAAATGACACCAGGAAATGTTGTGCCGCTTGACAGGCTAATGAATGGTAGAAAATATGAAATGATTGAAATGATGAATGATGAGGAAATGTCGTTGAAACGTCGAGAATAAAATGTTCCCCGGCAACGACGCCAAAAAATGTTGGTGTTGCCGACTAAAATGAATGATAGAAAGATGAAAAATGAATGTCGAAGAAATGTCGTGAGAAACAAGGACAGAAAAACTCTATCCCCGGCAACGGCGCCAAAAATGTTGTCGCACAAAGTGTCTAGGCACTGCGACAATGCTCAGAGTAAGGGCTGTCACTTTTAAATCCTTACTCACTCCGTTAAGACTCTCTCCTAGACAAGTCAAGGGGGGTAGTCCCTAAGTGAGTAGATGAGGATAGCCTGTGAAAAAAAGATTCTAGAAGATTTTAATGATGGATAACTTGATAAATTTAAATGATTAAATCAGATTGATAAATTAAACGCCAAAGTAAACAAGACACGACCACAAGATAGAAACAATTATAGACCAGTGCCTTCGATATTTGAATTAACCATCAATAAAAAAAGCAATCTAGAACGATTTTCAATATGTAACAAAAAGTGACAATCATAAATACCATGAAAACGCCCAACACTGTCACATGCAAAAGATTCCAGATTTAAAATTATTTTCGTTGACTGCCTAGATCTAGATTTAATAAATTTTCTTCAAAAGCCATGGGTATGGTAACGAACGGATAGACTTTCCCAGAAAAATCGAAAATACTTCAGCTTAAAAATCACCAGTCAAACCCAAAAAAAAATTAAAATTTTTTCCAGATTTAAGAATTTTAAAATTAAACCACTGGACTATGAAACGCTGATAAATATTCCTGGAAAACAATTTTAATGAACCCCAGAGATCCAGGTCTTACCCTTCAGTGCCTAGATCTGGACTCTGCATAGCTTTTCTCCTTCAGATCTGTCACTGAAATACAACAAGAAACACCCAAACAACATGACCCCAAAAACCCAAGGCAGAAAACTCAAATTAATTACAAATCTATGTACATAAATGCCAGATCTATCAGATCTAGGGAGTGTGAGTCCGACTCCGCTGGGGGATCTGATGATCTGCGACTCCCAACAGCCAGATCTAACGATTTAGCACATAGAAAATTAAAATTTTTTGAATTTTGGAAGAGGTACTAAGCTTGAAACCCTTCATGCATCACCGATAAAAATAATATCCTATGATAACCCTAGGATCAATTTCAAACTGGGCTCTTCAGAAAACACGGATCGGGAGTTGGCTGGTTCAGCCGAGAACTTCCACGAACGCCCGATGATCTAATAATCAAGGATTTTCCTGCAAAACTCGATTCAGCCGTCAACATAAAGCGAAAAAACGATAATAAAATTCAGATCTAATAGAGATGCCTACTATTATATTCAAAACTTAAATTACCATTCAAACCCCAGCGACTGAGCAAGATACCTGTACTCAAATCGCTCTTCAGAAAGCTATAACAATGGCCAAAAAGAAATATATGCATGAAAATAACACATCTTACAACATTTCCATAAAGAGTAACACCAGCAGAAATTAACCCCAAAGTCTTTCTTTATTGCTCATAATAAGATTACAAAAGAGCTTTTCGCTTAGTACACAATCAAAAGATCGGATGATCTCAACTGACAACTGACCCCCTATTTAAAGATAAATTTCCCAACGGCTAGTTCGAGTGATCCTTGTCAAAGTGATCTCGACCGTTGATGAGGATCGAAATTTTTTTTAATCTCATCCGTCGAAATTTTAAATATTGAGCAAATTTCGAATTTTTCAATTAAATGCATTTTAATAAATTCAAAAAATAAAATTTTGCATATATTTTCTCAAAACTTTGACTTTGACTTAACGCCAGGGACCTAAGACATAAAATTTAGCAAAATAATCAATTAACCTTAGTCCCTGGACATGTTAAGATCTAATTTTTTAAAGGATACACGAATTTTACCACTGGAAAATTTAAAATTACCTAGGACCTAGGACCTATGAGGGTATAAATTATTTTTCTAACCCTCAAGACACTTTACATCATGATTTTTTACATTTTTACATCTCAAGGGGAAAAACTCATTAGCAAAGGACCCTTAGACTACCCAGTTCTGCAAAACAAATATAATCTAGCAGATCAAGCAATTTGTAATAAAATAACCTAACCAAATAGTTAGGAATATTCTCAAATCACTTTTACATAAACTCGATCTAGAACACTAGGACTCCCCTAAGATTTCCAGTGATAAAATCCATTCCGGCTTTGGGGTAGGCTGAAGGAAAACTCTGCCGACCATCCGAAAATGAATCGGTGAGGCAAAAAACCTCCCAGAATGTAGATCGTTACTAGAAAACTAGGTTTACCTAGGTGATTACATACATGACAGATCTGCTAAGATTATTTACATTATACATATGCAGAGTGGGTTTACATTATAAGACAATGATCTAGCTGATGATAGTTGGACGGCACGAACACATCGAACAGATGCTATCCCTTTTGCGAAAAAAGAGGGTGTACTGCTATGGGTAGTTGACACGTAGTGGTCAACACATACCAAGATAACTTAATTGTGGCATCTAAACAAAGGAGGGATCAATGCAAGCACCTAAGAAAGGTATTTGAAAAATATAGACAATATAACATATCTCTCAATCCTAAGAAATCCATTTTTGGGGTCCATCGAGATAAATTGTTAGGTTGCGTTGTAACTAAAGTGGGGATTAGTATTGAACCTGAAAGAATTGAAGTGATCAAGAAAATTTCGCCCCTAAGGACAAAAGAACCTTAAGGTCATTCTTCAGTAAAATCAATTTTGTGAGAATATTCATACCAAATGTTGCAGAGATTAACAAACCAATGAATGACTTGTTAAAAAAGGATGCCTCCTACATATGGGATAGCTCAAAAGACAGATCTTTCGAGGATATCAAAGAAAGAATTGCTTCTGCCCCTGTCCTAGCCAGTCCTAATTACGCTAAAGAATTTATTATCTATTCCTTTGCCTCCAAGGATACTATCGTTGGTGTACTCATGCAAAAGGATAATGAAGGAAACGACCGACCAATAGCCTTCAAGAGTAAACCGCTTCAAGATGTTGAGATGAGGTATAATATCATTGAGAAGCAAGCCTATGACCTTGTCAAATCTCTCAAGTACTTTAGATCATATATGGGGTACAACAAAATATATGCTTACATTCCTTGGAAACTGACTGCCTTGGATCAAGAGCGAAATGGGTGGCAAAAATACAAGAATATGACTTCCACATTCACCCTAAAAAGATCATCAAAGGGCAAAAATATTCACTGAAAGTAATAACGACGCTATCCAAGAAGGAGCGAAAGAGCAAGTGTGTGTCACTGCTATTGAACTTGAAAATGATGAGTGGTATTCTGACATCATCTACTACTTGCACAAACTCTTTGCCCCTTCTCACTTGGTTGATCACAAGAGAAGAGCCCTTAGATTAAAGGTAGCTAAATGTTGCTTGACTCAGGAAGGCCTTTATTGGATCATTGGATGAGCCTTGATGGAGTGGTTCTCTAATGTGTAAGTAAAGAGGAATCTCAAAATCTAATAAAGGAATTTCATGCTAGATTTTGTAGAGGACATTATGCTGCCAGAACTACCACACACAAAATTCCAAGGGTAGGATATTATCGGTCATCTATCTTTGTTGATACTTATCCATCTAACTTTAAATTCAAGGAAACCCTAGAATAGTTTGAATCCTAGACTCCATGTTCCACAGATTAGTAGTCCATCTCTTGTGGCAATCATCTTAATTCATAAGAATTGTTTTATTGTCTTGTGGTGGACCATGGATTAAGGTTATTTTACAGCAAAATGTAATATCTTCAACATTTAACAACTTATTGATCCATGTCCTTGGGGGATATTGTTGAAAAGTATATTGAATAAGTGAAATAGAGGTTTTACTTCCATTTTTCAGCCATTTTCTAGGGTTGAAGTCAAGTTTTTATGTGTTGTTATATGCCTCATTAACCATCAGCGTGCTCTCCCGACACCGTGCTCCCGATCCCATGCCCCCCTCGTAACGTCGGCTCTCCCGATCCAGCCCGCATACTGTTGTGCCGTCCCGATTCCGCCCGCAGCTTGCTCTCCCGTGCTCCCACCCCCGTGCCGTCGGCTCTCCCGATCTTCAGCCCGCCGTCGTGCCGTCGGCTTCCCACAACTTGCGTGCCGCCGGCTCCCCCTCTTTCCCGTCGGCTCTCCCTCTCCCGCTGACTTCCCTCCCCGCCCGCAGCCGCTAATCTTCTGGCGGCGGCCCGACTGCGTGGCGGATCGTTTCTACGCGGCGGTTTTGCGTTTCTTTGCGGCGGCGGCCCGATCTCCTCTGCGCGGTGGCGGCTTTCCGGTGGCGTCTCTCTACCCTGTATTCTATAGCATTCACGGTTCCTGCTCGCGGAATTACTGTGTTCCTGCTCACAGCTTGTGACACCCGTCTGCAGCCAGCCCTTACACGGCCCATTTCTGTTCTGACTGCGTCCGTTCTCTGTTCCGCGGCCCGTTTTCCCTTGCGACCAGCAATGACCAGGTAACTATGGGTTCCCCGCCCACTGAATCTGAATCTGAACGCGAAAACCTCAGTTTCAATAACAGAGGACCTTCCCGTTACCTCCACCAGTGCCTTAATCAGCAGGAAGAGACTTATAGTCCCAGAGACATTGCCATGGAGTCCGATTTCGCCTTCTGGACATCTCAAATCAAACAATTATTACGACGGGTAGATTCCCTTGAAGCTGAGAATGACAAGCTCCGGGCTGAGATAAACACTTTAAATGACAGAATTTCCTTCGTGGAAGGGGAAAGCTTGTCCCTTCGAAAATCAGTACAAGAAGACCCCACAGAGACAACTCTGCAGGCAGAAATCCAGGAGATCAGGAACAAGCAGGATGAGATTATATCCCAACAGGCATTCCTCAGACAAGAGACAGAAACACACATCAACTCATGGGCACAAGTGGTCCGGGGGAAAGACAAACCCTCTCCTATCACAGCAGTAGAGGAAGTTGTACAGGCCAAAATCGTGGAAGAACGATCCCGGAGAACGAGAGAGCTAAACCTTAAAGTGAGAGGTCTCCCTCTCCATTTATCCTCAGCAGATCCGATGGAGGTGGCCACAGGTTTCTTGAGAGACACCCTCGGCATATCTGATATCAGATTAGACAGAGCTTGGCTAGGACAGGACTCCACCTTATTTATCCGTTTCCATAATACCACTGATCGTCTACATGCTCTTCGAGCTAAACGGAAGCTCTTTGATCTTCCACACAGGATATTCCTAGATGAGGATCTCACTCGGGCACAGGTGGTTAAACTTAAACAGGCTAGGGAACAAGTGGCCGCAGCAAGACAAGCAGGCAAATGGGCAGCCATAAGGAACCTCCGTGCGATCATTCGAGACTCCTTCCCCCCAGGATGGACACCTCGAGCAGGCAGTGCCAAATGACGGGCCCGCCTGGGGGGGAGTCGAACAACAGGGATTTCAATTCACTGCTGGAACGGAAATGGGTCTTTTTGGTCTTCACCTGGGCTACTCTACGATGCCCTTGAGTCAGCAGATATTCTCCTCGTAACAGAGACCCATGAGAGCCCAGTTCGAACTCTCCCAGACGTAACGAGGTACCAATGGCATTCAGTTTGTAGACAGGAAACAAGGAGCTTAGGGGGGGTCAGAGGATCAGGGGGAGTAGCGTGCCTAGTCAAAGACGAGCTCAAAGATAGAGTCACAGTGGTAAATACAGATGAGTATGCCAGGTACATGTGGATCCGAATCAAAACTGGAGCCCCACCCATGAGAGATATCTTTATTGCAGTTTGTTACTTCCCCCCCACCACATCTTCGTTTGCCATCCACGATGATGTAGAAAGGGATCCCTTCACCAACATATACCCACACATCACTAAATTCTCAACTGATGGAGAAATCATCATCATGGGGGACTTCAATGCCCGTACCAAGGAGCATCAGGTCCCACTCCATGACCGTTCCGAGGATGTGTTCTGCACTAGGAGTGTGGACCTGGTTTCAGCAGGCTTGCAGAGGATCTCAGAGGACGCCCTGGGCCCCATTACAGCCTACGGTAGACATCTTTTGCAGTTGAGCGAATCACATGAGCTGATAATCTTGAATGGCCTCTCGCGCTTCCCAGAATCCCGCTTCTTCACGTGTAGGCCTCATGGAGGAGGGGCTAGTGTGGTGGATTACGCATTAATCGGCCGAACACTGCTCCCTTTTATCCGGAATCTCTCTGTATCTCCCATCCCCCTAGCCGACCACGCATTGCTTTCACTTTCTCTTCAATCTGATCCCCCCCGACCAATCCACCCCCCACCTCGATCCCCGGGTAGAACCATCTTCTGCTTTGAGAAAGGTGACCCCGACATTTTCTCCTCCTTACTCCGGCAAATCCTCCCCGACACAAATGACTTCTCCCGTCTCGAGACTGTCTCGAATAAATACCACTGTCTCTCCTCGGCAATTTGGGAGTCGGCGCTTCAATCCTTCCCCCACTCCTTTCGGACCACCTCGAACCCCTGCAAGGCAGGAACTTCCCCTATGAACAAATGGTACGATACAGAGTGTAAACTCCTCCACCAGGATCTCCACCAAGCCTTCCGTCAGTCTCTTCCCTCATACTCTACCATCCAAAAGAACTACCGTCGCCTTCTCCGCCACAAAAAACAACAGTTCATCTCCCAACAAAGAAGGGAGCTTTCCGCCCTCCTTACCCATTCCCCCAAGCAATTCTGGGGCAAGATCCTCCCCCGGCGTTCTCCTCCTCCCGCTGATCTCGACCCAATCTCCATGTTCTCTCACACCTCTCGTCTTTATGACATTCCCGGTCAGTCCCAGATACAGGTCACATCTCCTCCCCTCTCCTACCACCTGTTCATCGATAAAGATGTCAGAGAAGCCATCTGGGCGATGAATAGCAGCAAAGCAGCGGACGAAGAAGGATTTCAAGCCGAATTCTTCAAACATGACCTACGACCCTTAGTTGGATACCTGACAGATCTCTTCAACCATGTAGTCCGAGATGGGTTCCCCCCCATATGGTCCCATCATATTATATACCCCATCCATAAGTTAGGGAATACCTCGGACCCCAACAACTACAGGACAATTATGGTGGGTCATACATTCTCTAAACTCTATGCCACTATCCTCCACAGAAAGCTTTCCGGAGATTTCGAAGAAAGAGATCTCAGGGCCAGAGGCCACGCTGGTTTCAGACCAGATCACCAGACCATTGACCACATTTTTACACTCCGTGCTGTGATCGAGGAAGCACGCCACCGGTCCTCGAAGGTATATTGTTGCTTTGTGGACTTCCGGAAGGCCTTTGATTCAGTCCCGAGAGAGGATCTTCTACAGCGACTCAAAGACATCAATACCTCACACTCCCAGCTGACTACTGTTATGCGTCTTTACGAGTCTGTCCTGGGCCGTCTTCACACTGTAGGGGGGCTATCTGAGTTCATCCGAAGCACGATTGGAGTCAAGCAGGGGTGCCCACTCTCCCCCACCCTTTTTGGGATTTATATTGATGAGCTCGAAGCTTTTCTGCGGGAACACATACAGGAGTCTGACGGCTGCTATCTTCACCAGGTTTTGATCTATATCTTACTTTTTGCAGATGACATTGCACTCTTATCCTCATCACCAGAAGGGCTCCAGAGGCAGCTGGATGCATTAGCACTATTCTGTGATCTCCAGAAATTGACAGTGAACTTGAGTAAGACAAAAATAATAGTCTTCAACGGGACGAAGAAGTCTCAGGATCTCCAGTTCCTCTTCAAGGGAGAGACAGTGGAGATTACCAATAGCTACACGTACTTGGGAGTGCAGTTTTCGGGCCCTTGGTTCAGTATGTGGCTAGCTCTGCAACCTCGGATCAATAAGGGGTATGGCTCTCTAGCTATATTGGAGAGACAATGTTTCCGCCACCACTTCCAGGACATCTCAACAAAGTTGAGCCTTATGGACACCTTGATCCGACCCACGGTCCTGTACGGATCGGAAATTTGGGGCCCTTCCTTGCTTGAGTCAGATTGGGCAGCAGTCGAGAGAGTCCAAACCCTTCTTCTCCGACGCATTATCCGTTGCAAGTGTACTATCCCGCAACAAATTATACTGGCCGAATTTGGTGCACAACCCTTCTGCCTTGAGACAGCCTTCAGACTAGTCTCCTTTCTCCACCGAGTTCGAAGCTTCGCAGACACATTGAAAGGCTGCGACAGATACCCTTACTTAGCCTACTGCTCTTCGGAGGCCATCGATTGCACACAACCAGGAAAAACCAAGTGTTGGTATACAGGGGTCTCAAAGTTCCTCAAAGCAGTGGGACTCCATATAGATCACCTCCCCCCCTTTCGGTACTCCTTGAACGCCCCCAGCGGACTCCACCCCAGGCAGGAACTAAATAAAATCATCAAGGAAGACATCTACAGGCAGTTTATCCAGGTCACATGGATTGACCCCCCGGGGGGGCTACGTCCAAAGATGGCTTTCTATGCAGAGCACTTCTTGAGTATCAGAGACGGGCTTATAGCTCGCCCCCAGTACACGCTTCGGCATTGGATGCATGCTCTTCGGATCCCTCTCGGGCAGTTCAGAGTTAGATCACACAAGCTTCGGGCAGAGACAGACCACCAGATAGATAGAGTTGACAGGACTTGCCGGCTATGCCATACACAGGAGGTGGAAAACGAATGGCACTTCATTTTTGGGTGTCCGATATATTATGAGATTAGGGGTCGCTTTCACTGTCTATTCAGGGGGCCTCATACCCTTTCCAGCTTCTTCAGCTACACGGACCAGAGATGCGTTGCGCTTTATATCCAGGAGACTCTCAAGCATCGAGAACATATCCTCCAGCCTCCCGTCCGGCCCAACACTACTCGCCAGATCACCTCCTTCTTCAGCATACTTCCCTCAACCAGAGGAGTTAAGAGATCAACCAGTGAGAATACCGATCAATCTGGCTCACACATATCGACAAACCCTCGTTCAGTTAAGAGGAGAAGCCCCTTACCTACGAGGGCCCAGCAGCAGAGCCGTACCAGGCATCTCCCCGAGAGGCAGCCCAGGATCATTAGATCACGGAGATAACATAATGGGAGGCAACCAGCGCCTACCGTTTCAAACCAGCAAACCTTACTGAACTACCCACAGTTCTCCTCTCTCGACCTCGGATGTTAGGAGAATCGGACTCCCACATTCGCATCCCCAGGGTCTTCTTCACCAGTAATCCTGCGACGCAGTCTAGAGTTCAGTCGGCGTGGCCGAGATCGGAGCTCCATACGCTCTTCCCGACCCGCCCCGTTTTTATTTCCTATCTTTCTTTCAGTAATTGTCTTTCTGAG